>ASZG01036105.1:0-13160 GCA_000411095.1 Aethionema arabicum
TTTTACTTATGCCTTGGATCAGTGTGCACTAGTAAGGTTCGGACCTGATTTATCGAGAGTGTGTGCTGGGAAGAGTCGCGAGGCAAGTATCTTCCGATCTATCTCCTTTACGGTATGCAACCCAAAGTCCTCACATTGGTAGCAGCAAGGTCAAATGGCCTGTTCGTTCATCAAGTTCCTGAGCGGTTAGTTCAAGGTTAATCCATAAGGTTTCTGTATCGAGCTAAAGTGAGTGCTTACTGAGTTTCTATGGAGAATACTCCAATTCTACACGGCCAGCTTCTCCTTCTTGCTTGCAATCTGTTTTCTCTTAATGCTTGGAGTTCCTCTAGAGATTTTGACAGAGTTTCAGCAAGGTGAAGGAGTGAAATGGGAGAAATGAGGGAGCTTGTCGAGTATATAAAAACTTTTGTGCATGGACAGCTGGCGTGTGTGAGCATCCAAGTGTACAGCTAGCGGCATGCTTCCTCGCCAGCAAAGAGGACAGATGTATGCTCGAGATTAAGTGCTAGAGTTAGTGGAATTTGTCATAATTCCACTAAAACTCTTGCAAACGCTGATCACGACCGTTTGATCCACTCACGAATGCGTTTTCCGTTTCGTACTATATTGCGTTTTCAATTTAGCGTTTGTCGGCCATTTTGAGATATTATTGCCTTTGAATTAATTTTGGTGCCTTGCTTGAGTTTTTCTAAGGCACAGATTGATTTTTGGGTTTAAATGTAGGTCACGACCTATTGTTCGGGTCATTACACAGTTGATCTTGAATTTCGCTATGATAGGCTACAGAAATTTTGCACAACTTGTGGGGCTCTTACGCACAGCTATGAGGACTATCCCAAGAGGAGCACTTCCTTGCCAAGCTCCTCTGAATTAGAACGTCACTCTGAGAATCCATATGATATTGTGAAACATCAATTGGCTATCTTGGCTGAAGCAAATTTTTCCAAGGAGACTGGAGAAGCCACAGTGAGCACTAGCGTCGTCTCTAAATCACCCTCACCACCTAAGGACCACAACAACCACAAGATAGACCTCTCATCACTACAGAATTGTGTCCAGATTCACGACATCACAGTCAAGGAAATGGGAACAGACCAAGGAGTGAAACGTAAAAGCCCTGAAGGACCCTCTGGAGATGATTCTGCTCCCCTGAAAAAAACTACTATTGCCCAGGTTGGTAAAAGGTTTGGTGGTTACCCTTAAACCACTCATGGAGCCATGATCATTATGCATTGGAATTGTCAGGGGTTGGGGAACACCCTGACAATTTCACACTTAAAAGAGATTAGGAAGTCTTTTACACCTAATCTAATGTTCCTTATAGAAACCAAAAACAGTAAGGAAGTAGTAGCTAGGATTGGTACAACACTAAATTATAATAATTCATGCATACTGCCTGCAGAAGAGACTAAGGGGGGTTTGGCAGTTTTTTGGGAGGATACTGTTAAGGTGGAGTTCCTCCATCCTCCAACAATTAACCGTTCTGACATGTATATATCTCATGGAATGAAAAGCTTTCTTTTGTCTTATATCAATGGGCATCCCATTGCTACATATAGACAGGAAATGTGGCGATCAATGATCTCAGAGGCAGAAATTGGCGGTTCCGTATCACAACCATGGCTGGTCCTAGGGGATCTCAACGACATTAAGAACTCAACGGAGAAACAAGGAGGACCTATCAGATCAGCTACATCTTTCAAGGTATTTAATAATATGCTGGTCTCGTGTGGATTACATGATGTGAAAACTGCAGGAGGAAAATTTACCTGGGTGGGACAACGACACCAACATGCTGTCAAAACAAAAATTGATCGGGCAATTGCTAACATCGAATGGTCAGCTATTTATCCAAATGCATTTGTTCAACTTTTGCCATGGGTGGGATCTGACCATAGACCCTTACTCGTCCACCTTAATCCAGGTCTGTGGCGTAAGTATAAATCTTTTAAGTATGACAACAGATGGCGTCATAATCAGGCTGTTCATGAGGTTGTTCAAACCACATGGAATGCAGAATGTGTTCATTTGCAGGGTAATGAATTCAACACAGCCTTGTGTAAATGTAGATCAGCCTTAGCAGCCTGGAGAATACAACATTGGCTCAACTCATCATCGCAAATTCAGGACCTCAACCATCAATTACACAATGCATATAATACATTAACACCTGATTATGCTTGTATAGGGTCCCTAAAACCTCAACTGCGCACTGCATATAAGTTGGAGGAAGAATATTAGCGTATTAAAAGCCGTATCCAGTGGCTTCAAGAAGGAGATAAAAATACCTCTTACTTCCATGCCAAGACCAAGCAACGACGCACTCATAACCGTATAGTGCATATCCAAGATGACATGGGGTGTACACACTTTGATCCAGAAGCCATTGAACAACACATAGCTAAGTACTTTGCCAACATTTTTACCTCTACGGGATGTTACCTACCTGACAACTTATTTAATAATATTGCACCTATTATAACCGATGATATTAATGACGCTCTAACTCAACATGTTTCAGACCAAGAAATACAACAGGCTGTTTTTTCTATTCATCCAGACAAAGCTCCAGGACCGGATGGTCTTACTGCTGCCTTCTATAGAAATCACTGGCAGATTATTAAACAAGGTGTGTTTGCTTTTGTTAAGTTATTTTTTGAACAAGCCTTTTTAGATCCAGCCATAAACCATACGAATATATGTTTAATACCCAAGAGTGAAAACCCAAGAACAATCAAAGATTATCGGCCAATTAGTTTAGCCAATGTGGCTTACAAAATCATAGCTAAAATATTGGCAGCTAGATTGAAGCCATGGATTTCTCTAATTATCTCAGAGAATCAATCAGCTTTTGTTCCAGGACGTTTAATTACATACAATATATTGGTAACTCAGGAATTAATCCATTCCCTACAAACTAGGAAACGTGTAACTAATGCAATGGCTATTAAGCTTGATTTATCCAAAGCCTTTGACAGGGTGGAGTGGCAATTCATTGATGTGATCATGTGCAAGTTCGGATTCAATGCTACATGGAGAAGCTGGATTATGCAGTGTATCTCCACTGTAAGCTACTCAGTTCTAATAAATGGATTCCCATCAGCCACGATTATACCACAACGGGGGCTTCGACAAGGTATCCGTTGTCTCCTTTTCTATATGCGCTTTGCACAGAAGGTCTATCTAGATTGATTAAAGCTAGCATTCAGCAAGGTACAATAACTGGATTTCAAGCCTCTAGAGGAGGCCCTGTGGTTTCTCATCTTTTCTTTGCAGATGATTCACTCCTATTTATGAAGGCATCACTCCAAGAAACGCAAGAGCTGATTCGATTACTCACACTCTATCTACGAGCCTCAGGACAGGAAGTTAACTACCAAAAATCTTCCCTTATGTTTACAAAAGGTACACCTCGTAACCTTCAACAATCAATCTGCCAGTTATTAAGAATAAATAGAGTGGAAGGATTTCATAGATACTTAGGATTGCCTGGTATAGTAGGCCGTAGTAAAATGGATAGTTTCTCCTATCTTGCCAATAGGGTTCATAACAAGCTGGATAGCTGGTATTCTAAATTATTGTCACCAGGGGGGAAAGAAACTTTAATCAAAGCAGTGATCACGGCACTCCCTTCCTACGCCATGTCATGCTACTTACTACCTAAAAAACTATTGAGACAAATTACAACAGCAACACGACAGTTCTGGTGGTCCTCTACAGGAAATACTCGTAAGATTGCTTGGATTGCGTGGGCTAAAATAACGAAGGGTAAGAAAGATGGAGGACTTGGTATCAGGGACCTCGAGCACTTTAACATCGCTCTCTTAGCAAAACAGGGCTGGAGACTTCTCATAACCCGAATTCTTTGTTAGCCAGGATATATAAAGTCAAATACTACCCCAATGAATCGTTCCTAGAAGCCAAAATCAAATCTAATGCTAGCTACGCTTGGCGCAGTCTCATAAGCACTCAGGCACTGCTCAAGCAAGGCATAAGATGGCGTGTGGGCAACGGAGCGCAAATAAGAGTTTGGGAGGATAATTGGCTTCCAACCACACCAGCTAGGCCACCCCAATCTTTAGGTAACATTATTAACAGAGCTCTTAAGGTTCAGGATCTTTACTTGCAGGGTACTACCACATGGAACATTCCTCTGCTCCAGGAGCTAGTCAATCACCATGATATAGACTTGATTCTCCAAATAACCCCCTCCGACGGCATATAGCAGACCATATCTCATGGATCCATAGTCAAAATGGTGATTACACGGTGAAATCTGCTTACCACGTACAACAAGCTCTTGCACATCATAATAGCCAAAACCATGAATCAGAAGCTCTTAACCATAACATTTTTAGGATCATCTGGAAGCTAAACATATCCCTCCCAAATTGAAGATTTTCTGGTGGCGCATAGCTCATAATGGGCTCCGGATCATCTGGAAGCTAAACATCCTTCCCAAATTATCGAATAACGTAAATAAAAACAATAATTGCAAATGTCACGTTCTACCAATAAAATATCAAAAAATTATTTTAAGATCAAGAAATCTGGAAAATGTCAAGTCATACAAATAATTGGATGTCATCAATAAAATATGGAAATATTTTAAGATCTATTTAAATCAATAAAAAAAAACTAAAATCAATAAGTATTATTATTTCCTTAAGTTATAACATAATTTAAACTCAGTTATAGCCTAATCAATGAATTATGGAGACCTTTTGTACAATTTTGTAAACTATTCCTAAAATCGTACAAAATGAATATTATATTTTCTATGTTACATCTCCACATTTGACATATAAGTAGGACTTTACACGTTTATATACAGGATAAAAAAATCTCAAAACCGGATAAAATTTTAATTTATTGATGAAACATGGGACAATGTCGTTTAGTAGCTCAACGTCGTTGAATTCAACATCTGTGGTTTATATTAATGGTGGAATTATAGATGATAGAGAGAATCATGATAGTGATTTGTTGATGTTTCATCATCATCATTAGGACTTGGCATTTTATGTGATCCGCACATAATGAGAACAAAACTATGCCAAAATAATTTGAATCGTGTCTGATCCAAAAATTAATGAAACCCAAACAGTTCTATTAGTTTTTCGAATTTTATTTGGGATTCGCTTTACACCCAAACCGAACCCAAATAACCAAAATTTACTCGATTAAATTTAAAATAAAAATAAGATTATTATTAATTTATGCATAAAAAATAACATGTGAGTTAATTGAATTTTATTTTAACAAATTCATGCTACAATTGTATGATTCACTCACAAAAAATAATTTTATGCTACAATTTTATTTCTGACCCGAACTAGATGAACTTTAGGATCCGAATAGTTTTCCTTTTTGAAAACCTAAAAATCTTGAACCGAATTATCCGATTAACCCCTCTTTTTAATTAAAAAAAGATGTAACTCATTTTTTAAAATCTATTAGACTATGTAAAACATAGAAGTATTTATTTTGTAGATATAAAAATATATGAAAACGTTTTGCATAATTAGTTACAAAAATAGCATAAAAGTAATATTTTTTTACAAAAATACTATACGGGTCCAACCAATAATTAATATTTTAATAATGTAATTTTAAAAAAAGTAAATAGACGTGATAGATAAACACCAAATTCTTTTTAATTTTAAACATAGAAAACAAATAACAAATTCCGAAAAAACAAATAATACATAAAAAGAGTAATAAATATATAAATAAATATTACGAAATAAAAAAGGGGGATTTGCAAAAATTCTCTCATTCAAACCTTTTTTGTAAAAATGCCGTAATCATGCATTTTTGGCAAAAATGCCCTAACATTATACCCAACATTATAAGTGGTATACCCTCACACTTTATGAAAAATTTGGAAAAATGTATTCAATTAGGGCATTTTGCATAATTGATTTTTAGAAAATTTCCTCATTCAAACATTTTTTACAAAAATATCATAACAATAGACCCAAGGATATAATTGGTAAACTTTACAAAAAGGACACATTTGCAAAAAAATGCTTGAATTAGGACATTTTAGGTAATTCCTCAAAGTTAAAAAAAGGAAAATAACAAATTGGTTGATATTTGTATTTGGTTTTCTTTTTGTGTTTCTGTAATTCTCAAATAATATATAAAAATTAATTTATATTATTTTAAAATAATAATATTTAGACATCTTTTTGCATTATTTATACAAATAACAAATTTATGTCAGAAAAAAAAAACAAATTTCTGTATTTGAGAAAAAAATAATAACATACTTTCCTAATTTATTCTTTCCTATGATAAAAGCTGATAAAACATCAAACATTTTTAATTTATTATTTATTAATTTTTTTAAAAGAAATGTAATTCAATTATAGTATGTTATTATAATTTTTGTTGATAAAAATAATATTGAATTTTATATATACATACTTGTTTTATTTAACATTATAGCGTTCTATTATTTATGGATTATATATACATACACTCTTACCATATTGTGCATACATTATGAATTCATTTTCCATATTTTACGATCATTTTAAAAAAATTTACTCTTAACATTAAATTTTGCAATTAATATTTTTAAGCAATTAGGAATGACATACAATGTAAATAAGTAATTTTATTTAGAAATCTCTATATTTGTACTTCCCAAATAATATATGTAAGATATAAGTTATTGAAATAATCTTTTAAGACCAAGATTTGGATTTTTAATTCTAAGCTCCATAGCTATAGTTACACTACAACAAGTTGAAGTTGAAAAAGAACAAGACTTGAGGTCTTTTATGGTAAAAGATTTCAAGCTTGCTTTTCATGGCTTAACAATGAAAAAGAAAACTTATGGAGATAAACAAGAACAACATTATACAAAGCCCTAGACGGACATAGATAATGAAACATAGTTACTTGATAACAAACCGACTGATTGAAGAGTGGCTCAAGCCTGATGGTACGAGCTCCAGCCTTGACGGACATCCAAGCTTATCAAAGGCCGAAGCTTCACCATCACATGATGGAAGCTGGTAATGTTGAAGGCTCAGTTGTTGAGCCAAGTAGCTAGCAAGATAAGCTACCGTATTACTCCTGTTTAAAGAAAAAAGAGGAAATCAATTTATGAGTAGAAATATATTCGAAGCATATAATGCAGAGAATTCTTGATCATGAAAGATAAGAATAAAACTCACCTAGTAAGTTGAGGTTTGTTACAAACAGTTAATGTTTCCGATAGAAGCACCAAAAGAGAACATAAATAGTCATCTCCTTCATTCATAGTGCCTTTGATTGCATTTTCAACTTCCATATCATATATGCATCTAGAGTCATCTGGTAAAATGTCATATCATCCAAGCTTATTAGAGATTTCTTAGAATAGTTTGTCTCGAAAGCAAACAACTATAAAAGCTTCTAGCAAGGAATTCATCTCAGAACAAATCAATTGCTAACCAAAAATTCAAATTTGCTCGAATAAGGATTGAATACACTTCTGCAATATTCTAAAGAAATTGAACGTAATAAAATAATAAGCGTCAGACATGTACTGTTGGTCATAGCAATCAACCCTCAAATCTCACAACACGAAATTTAAATTGAAGACCCAATAATTTCGATGAGACAATGGAAGCCCATATTTTCAAAAGGAAAACATCCAGATTATTAAAAGTAACGTACGCGATTGTTTAGGCAGCTAAACCTGGTAACCTGATGCTCTTCTTTTGTGTTCTCATTAATGGCCAGCTAAACCTGGTAGCTAAATTACGGCGAGAAGGTTCTCATTGATGGCCAGCTAACCGTGGTAGCTAAATTATAGGTAAATATGCCGTTACCAATTGAAGAGAAAACAAAGAGAGTGAATTAATTTCAATCGATATATTGGACGTAAAGAGAGTAGATGCCGAACTGGAAAAGATGGAGAAAACATAGAGACGGGAGATGAGAAGACAATAGGGTTTTCTAGGTGAGGTTTTGAAATTTAATATAGGTGTGGAAATTCAATTGGACAGTTGAATTGCCACTGTTACTAACTGCGATGGGCTTGAAGCGCCACTGGATTTTTAATACACATACGAATATTTAATTAGAGATTAAAAAGGATTTGTAACGTTTAAATTAGAGGGTTCTCTTCAACATTAGTGGTTTCTCTTCAACATTATTAAAAAAAATATTGAACAAAACAGATGTGGCATCGATATTTGACGTGGCATGATATAATTGGAAAAAAAATAGAGTTGAAGTGGATGACCTATAAAGGGAAGAACCTCTTTTTATATAGTGATACTAGGAATGACTCCATACTACACGTGAGGTGAAATTATATAAAATTTTAGTATTAACATATAAATATGATTGTAATATTATAGAATTGAATTGTTAGAACTTAGTTGAAGCAAATATTTAGATTTTCAAATTAATGGGAAATACTTATTACACTCTAATATAATATCGTTTTGATATTTAATTTCATTTTTTGGTCAATTAAGTCAAATATAAAAACAATTTCCCGTATGAAAGAAGAGTTATGTGTTTTATGTGTAATGGAATTTTTGGTTATTCTATTTTGTGTATTAAATTAATTTTTTTTTGTTTTGCTAGTAAATAGTCATTTGGTCAATTTTCTAAAATTAAATTTTTAAAAAAATGAACATGTTTTTTCACAAAACTTTAAATCTAAAACAACACTTAATTTAAAAAAAAATGTTTCTAGAACTACGCTTTCCATAAAATGTAGGGAGTCTTAATCTGCATATGAAATAAATTTAGGGTGACAACTTTTTTTTTTAATGAGTAGAATTTGTAAATATGTTTAATATATTAAATTGTACATATAATATATTATGTAATCAATACAACCTATAATACAACATCTTTAACGATGTAAAAATTTATAAAAATTGTGTGATACACTCTTCTACAAATGCTACACTTTTTGGTTTTGTTAAATTTTTACACATGCTACACTTATAAACGTATGTGATTATTGTAATTACTTTTAATTATTATCCCGACATGCTTTTAATAAATCAGCTATATATAATATTATACTATTATTTTGAGAATCGAAAATGATACTTCTTCCATTTTAAGACACTTAATTAATATATTTGATACATTAGATACTTCTTTTATATGTTCAAAAGTTTATGTTGGGCATGTTTTTAGTGGTTTAATACCGTTTGGTTTGTTGTTGTATAAAATCTTCTTGACACCGAAATGGTTAACTTTTTTTTCTTTTTCAAAACCGAAATGGTTAACTAAATATAGAGTTTTTCAAAGGTCAACAGTTACATAATTATTGGGATTACATAAACTCAGAATCACAGAGAGTATAATCAGCAGGTGAAATAAACGACGTTACATAATCAATATCGTGGCGTCACAACAAATGATATATATGTGCAAAGTCCTATGAGAACAATGGTGGGAATGTGTTTTTGACAAGCGTTTTGCTATTATCTTGTGTTGTGTTGTGTTCTTTACCTAAGTGGTCTTTGTGCTCTTTGCTAGCTCTGCAAATTGCTCTAAACTATTTTTGATCAATCCTTGCATTAGTGATTGAAACGACTGAAGGAAACCAAAAATAAGTTTCTGATAAAAAAAAGAGTCTCTTAATATGTGTGTTCTAGGAGAAGAAGGAATGTTTACTGAAGCGAATGGTATAAGTAACATTGAAACTTCATATGCAAAAGTTAGCTGCAAAACAATGCAAATAAAGAGCTCAGAAAGATTGATGAGATTAGTGAAATTGGCAAAAAAATTGTTTCTTAATCGAGGAATAAAAAAGTTAATCGAGGAATAAAAAAGAAGCAAGAGCAACAATGAAATCTCACTTCTACGTCACATGATAAAGGTCCTAGTGGGGAAAACCGGACAGTTCCCTTGTAAGAGGGAAGATCTTGACATCAAGATTCAAGAGATGAAGAAGTTCTGAGACTATAAGTAGAGCCTAGAGAAGTTATATCATCACATTTTCTACGCTAGATACATGTAATTCAAGACTCATGGAATCATTTAAGTCTTTTCTTTTACATGTTAATAAAACCTTCTAGAGAAATCCAGTGTATTTTCTGGTTTGGTAGAGGCTGCAGGAAGTAACAAGTTGTTAACTATGTGAAATCTAACTAACAGAAAGAGTGCAAGTTTCTAGCAAGCCAAGAGTACTCTAGATTCTGAGCAAATGCTTTATATTCCAATTTCCAACGAGATAAATCAAGTTTGTCTTTCAATACGTGCACTTTAGAAATTTAAAGCGAACACAAGAGCCCTTCCAATGAATAATTTGATGACCCTAACAGATGAGATGAAGGTCATCCATTTAGGAATTGATTGACGGTCAGAAGAGAGTCCATAAGCAACTGACACAAGAACATCAACCTTCAAATTCACTCTAAAATTTTACGGAGTATAAAACACCAAAGACCAAGTTTCAAAAATATTTAGAACCCTAATCAGATCCTAAATCAGATCTCATAGTCTCTCCAAGAAAAAGAATAATGAGATCCTAAATGAGATCATGGATAAACAATCCTCTAGATTGACTGTTGATGCAGAAATCAAACAACCGGAAATCAAAGACGGATTTCGTTTATGCGGTGACTCGACTAACAAGAGGCGGACCAAATGTGAATCACTTAGAGTTGAGATTTGAATAATTTAAGACAGAAAAACTTAAGGACAAGGAAATGCAGAAATATATCTTTATTGATTCTTTATCACAAGACAATTTCATACAAAAGATTCTGGATCCCTTTTTTAGGGTTTTACATTGGTCTTCTATATTGAGCAGATCAACCACTTCGCCCTACATTCGTGCGCTACTTGGACTTGGTCTTCCGCTTTCTTCATCGTGGACTGGGTGAGTGGAGACTGCGCTGCTTTGACCATTGACTGCTTACTTCCTCGCTGGGCCGGGCTTCTTGGATTATGGGCTTTACTTACTTCTTGGATTGCGGACTATTCCGGGATGGATCTGGTATCATCAATTGCCCCCCAACTTCTTGGGCTGTGCTGCGGAGCCTGGGAATCGTTAGTCTTCTTTTCTTTTGATTGCGGACCATTCCGGGATGGATCTGGTATCATCAATTGCCCCCCAACTTCTTGGGCTGTGCTGCGGAGCCCGGGAATCGTTAGTCTTCTTTTCTTTTGAATTCTTCCCTTTATTCATGGGATTCGGTTATTGATCTTTTATTCGAATATTTGTGCAGATTGCTCGCGTCCTTTTTAGCGGTTCTTTAGGGGGTTTTGAATTTGAAGGCTATCTTTATATAGTCGATGCGTGTTCCCCTTAGTCATTATTGTGTTCTTTTTGTGTGAGGCTTCTAAGGTAACCGTTCTTTTCCTGTGGCTTACTTTTTACTGCTTATAACTTAGCGGTTTCCGCACTTAGACAGTTACTTTCTTTCTCGTTTGCTTTGCGATTAGCTTTTCTCTCTCGTGGAGTATATTTGTGTTAAGTTTTACGATGTCTTTGTCATCGCGGAGTTCTCTGGGCAATAACCCGTTAACTGTCGGTTCCTCCTCCTCCGGTGGGGAGGAAGGGCTTGATTCCCCTAAGTCCGTCCGCGGCAGCGCTGGTGCGGGGACGTCTATCAGCGGAAGTTCTTCTTCTTCCCAGAATTCTGGAGGTTTATCCTTCATGGCTTTGGACGAGTTTTGTACTCGTCACAAGATACCTAGGTCGATTGACCTATACACGGATTTGAGTGAGGCTCCGCATGGAAGCCTTCTCGCCTCTACCGTGTATTTTGTTTCGTGCAATTTTATGTTTCGGATCCCTCGTCCGTTACTAGAGTTAGTGTCGTCGTTAGGGATCGCACTTCATCAGATGGTCCCGTCGTTCGTGCGGGTCACCATAACGGTTTTCACGTTGGCTCGCGAGGAAAATTTAGTCTTAACACCGGGTGTTTTTCAGCAGCATTTTCAAGTGAGTCGTTCTAGGGGGGGTCCGCCGTTTCATGCGGGTCCCCGTAGTGGACTGCGTATAATTGAGGGTCCGATGCCTCGGGAGGACAAATGGCGAGAGAAGTTTTTTGCATTTAGTGATAACGTGAGTTCCTTAGGTGACTTCCCCACCAAGAGGATCTCATATCATGAACGTGTTGACGTTGCTTGGTTACTTGTCCGAGTGTGTTTCTCGTTTCCCTTTCTGATTTTGCGGTTGTTAACGACGACTCCCTTTCTGATTTTGCAGTTAGGTCCAGGCCTTCCCTTCCTCCACAACAGGTCGTGGAATTAGTGAGGCGCCTGCGACGGGGAGGATCCCGTATTGAACTTTTTACCGCGTCTAGGGTGCGTCAGGCTTTTCATCCGGAAAATCCCTCTTGTCGTAACTTGATGGCTATCTCTGGATCCGCTGCGGCAGCTCCCCGATGATCAGGTCGATCTTCGGCTAAAGGATCAGGTAATGTGGGTTCTTTACCCTTTATATAGTGTTTCGGCTTGCGTTTTGTCTTTTGACTTGGGTGCCTGATTAGGCCGCCCCCGGAGTAACACCTATGTCTGCCCTTCTGCTGGGAATGCGGCTGGTGGTTCCTCGCTAGCTGTGGCTTCCAATCCTCTAGTTTGTGAGGATGAGCCTATCGTTTCTTCCGCTACCGCAGAGGCGGGTCATGACGATGAGGTTGTTGGATCGTCCCCCAAGCGGAGTCGGGTGGACCTCGGCGATGGCCCATCTGAAAAGCGGCCGACGTCGACTCGTTACTCGTGGACCTTCGCGCATGAGGCTAACTGCCCTATCTCGGAGGATCGGCGTAGTATGGTGACTGTCCTTCGCCATTTTAAACCAAGGAGTTGTTCAATGCACCCCGTTTCGGAGCTATCTACCCGAGAGGATTATACTGAGGCGACGTCTGCCGTAGGGCAGGTTCGTGTCGTTTTCTTGCTTTTAGCTTTTACGCCTATTTATGGCGTGTTTAATCTGTGTGTGTCTGTCGCTTGTTAGGCTATGTATGCCCTGAACAAAATGGTGGCATGATCGGTGCTATTTTGTTACGATTCTACTGACCAAATAACCTATACTTTGATTAGGTTTGTATTGATTTTGCAGGAATTTAAGTAGAAATTACACAAAGAAAGAGAGAGAAGATCAAGAGAGAAAATGAGCCAAATCAGAAGGAAATCAGCAAGAAAACGTCAAGACCTTGAAGTAGTATTTTGAA
>ASZG01036106.1:0-13185 GCA_000411095.1 Aethionema arabicum
TTTTAATTAACTTAATTATTAATTTTTAATTTTATTTTTTTAAACACATCGTTTTAATTAAAGACAAACAATAATTTAAAGGGTAAAATTAATGGACAATTTTTTTTCGCCAAGAAAACAAAATCTAGGGGTTTATTGGCCAGAAAAACACAGTTTAGAGCTTTTTTCGCTAGACTTTATAGTTTAGTGTCTTTTTTGTCCACAAGACAAAGTTTAGGGGTTTTTTCGCATAAAAATCAAAGTTAAGAAGTTTTTTCGCCAACTTTATAGTTTATGATCTATTTCGCTAAAAACAAATAGTTTAGGGGTTTTTTCACCGCCGTCCCTTTTTTTATTGAAAAAAATAGTTTAAAAAAATTGATTTTGCTGATAACATCATGTACCAGTGATAAGTGTCATATTTGTGCATTTATTTATCTATTGAGTCAGATTCATGGTCTAAATTGATGTTAACTAAAAAACTTCGATTTTAAAAATCAGTTAATTTGGTAGAAGTTAGTATTTTGTCAATTTGGCTTTGGTATTGTGAGATGAAAATGAAAATTGACATTTCCTTGATCCACGCATAATAAATCATGAAACAAAATTAATGTAGACATACACTAAATCATAATATAAAATTACATAGATTAATAAAATATTTTGAAAAATTTTAAATTACATAAACTAAGAGAAACATACAAAACCCCAACAAAAATATTTCTGCTTAAAAAGGACTTCCAAGTTTAACGATACAATTTACCTTCATTCCACCGTAGGTCTCTTATATTCGCCAGCTAAACATCTATCGTTAATTTACATTAGTCTGATATATTTTTTGGATCTTTAGACAAAGTACTAATCAGGTTTTGATAATCAAAACTACTAGTTTCACACTAATGAAGGTTTTAAACAAAGTACTAGATTTGAAAATCAACGTGATATAAAACAATGTGAAATATTAAAAAAAAAGCGATTAGTCTGGGATTGTTCTTTTGTGCGTCTCGGCCACGTCGGCAACATAAATTTATGTTCTTTTCATTGTTGTTGGGTCATCAACGTGTTCTTGAGACTTGTCGCCGAAACTTATCGTTGAACTGTTATTTTAATCGCTCGGCACAAGTCTTAGCAATTAAAACTGCACGTTAAAATTTTTAGCGTTTTGAATTTTTAATATCATCTCCGAAACTCGTCGCCGAACCAGCAACAGATAAGTGAACAAGACTTTGTTGCTATCACTCGTCGCCGACGACAAAAAAACAAACAACATTAGTCGTCGCTTGTTGCTGACGCCAAAACAGAGAAAAGAACAGGCCCTCTATCTAAAGATTTTTTAATTTAGAGACTAATTTAACATGATTAAATACAAGAGGTAAGATCACTGTCACGTAAAGTTTTCTTAAACGCATAAAAAGAAGATGAAAACGGACAGCAGAAGACTATATAGCTCATAACAAAGCATGCAAATTAAGCAAGAAGAGTCATTTTTCTCCAAAAGGTTCAGTTCATCAAAAGCTGGAAAAACTAAAGACAGAACAGGGAAAGAATGTACACTGCAATCTGATTAAGGCAAGTCAAAGTTCTTTAGAAGATCCCAAATGTGTTCTCCCCACTGTAACTCATGTACAAAAACCCATCTTCATCTTTATGTTCTTCATAAATTGCAGATATTATCGCAGCTGCAATACAAAAAGATCATCAATACTGCTAGCTTTCCACTAATTGCAAAACCAACAAAAAGAGAAATTTGAATCTAACCAGTTGGTGGTAGAATGTTCTTGACAAATATGAAGATGGCTTTCTCTGGACTCAGCTTGATTCGCTTTCGTACAACATAAACGAACTGACCAACACTCAAATCAGCTGGAACCAAGTACCTGAATCATTAAGCCAATTTGAGGAAATCACAAGAAGAGAAACAAAAACCACCAAAATGTAGAATTTCACAGATTATTAGAAAAAGCGGGATTGCTTCTTATCAACATCAGATACTTCACTAAGAAATTTGGGTACATCACGAGAAGAAAACACAGAAACAATCAAATGCAGAATAACAGAGATTACTTCTTCTTATGACTAAGCCAATTTGAGTACATCACAAGAAGAAAAACAGAAACAATCAAAATGCAGAATTTAACAGATTATCAGAATAAGAGAGATTACTTCTTCTTATCAATATCAGGCACATCACTCTTCTCTGCTCTTTCGACTATGACCTGTGAAATCAATACAGAATCAAGAGAGGTATAAAACAATTTTCTTGGAAGAAGATGAAACGTTTCATACCGGGATTCTATCTGGATACTTCTCTCTAATACGAGAAGATTCAGCTTGCCTCTGTTCTGTAACAAACAAATCACAAGAGCCATAAATTCAACAGAGATGTAACATTTTTGAAATCTACACAAATCCAGGGATGAATTCCTCCAATTCTAGAGATACTCGTATTATTCTACGGTATGTAATCAAAATCGCCGTCGCAAATCAGAATCAGAACAATGAATGTACTGCAACACAACAATTCGCCATGTTTCTAAGATTATAAGCGAAATCTTGGAAGCTTTACTCACTCACTAAAACACACACGATTCGAAATCAAGATCAACAAAATTGGTCAAATTAGGGTTCGATCGAACGATCAGATACATGCAAAAAGGATAAATTAAAGCAAACAAAACGAACCTAGAGGATGTTCATGCTTCAATGAGGTGGCCGCCATAACCTCAGAAGCTTTACGCGCGCGCGAGAGAGAATGTCGAATTGGGGGAGGGAAAGAGGTAAATCAGTATGAACAATAATGGAGGAAGTTATTTATTTTTTAATATTAAATTAAAAATAAGTAAATACTTTCTTTTTTAACATTTACGAAAGTGACAAAAAGAAAACAATTTACGAAAGTGACAAAAAAAAAAAAAGTTACGAAATTCTTTCTTTTTATCGAAAATTAACGATATTTTCTATTTTAACGAGGGCAAAGATCACTTTTAATCTGGAGACTAACCCATGTTTTGTAGGGTTTTACCAAATAACCCTTGGCTAAATTAAAGACAAAAAAGTTTCAAGGTATTTACAATTTTGTCATTAATGAATTAATAAAAATAAAATATAATTAAATATAAAAATATCTTTATACCATTCTTCTTCCTCACATCCTTTTTCTCCATTAACAACAATTTTTCTCCATTAACTATCTTTTTTTTCTCCATAAACTTTTTTCTTCTTTTTTTTTTTTCTTCTTCAACCCTTTTTCTGCACGAGTTCATCGAGGTAAGTTTTCTGTTTTTTCTTTTGGGTCGTGTATTAGGGTTTTAGATTTATGGGTTTAAGTTCTTTTAAGCTCGTTTAAGTTAGTTTTAAGTTCGTTTTCCGTTTTAAGTTCGTTTAAGTTCGTTTAAGCAAGATTTACGTTCGTTTTTCGTTTTTCGTTCAGATTCTGGGTTTAGATCTGTTTTGCATAACCCAGAATTGGAACCTAGACTAAAAATCCACCTAGACATATTAATTGGCACCTAGACTAAAAATCAACTTAGACATATTAATTGGCACCTAGACTAAAAATCAACCTAGACTAAAAATCAACCTAGACATATTAATTGACACCTAGACTAAAATTCACCTACCTAGCTAAGCAGTATGGAATAGGAAGCGGGTACGTGGAAACGAAAGCGTTTGGAAACGCTGAAGCGAGTTTTTAAAAAATATTAGGAATCGGGTACGCGTTGGAAGCGTAAATATATATACGTAAACATATATATCTAATGATACCTATTAAAAAATCATATCAAACAAAAATAAATTATACATAATTAACTTTGTTTTTTAGTTAGGAAAAATTAAATTAGAAGCATAATAATAAATCTTTCGTCTTGTTTCTTTTTTTGAATTCGATAGTATTCAAGTATTGTATTTTAAGTTTAATGTAAAGTTGATATAATAAACTTGTGATTATTGAATAGTAAAACATCTATATATTAGATAAATTATATTAACAATTTGGGTTATAATGAAAAAGTAAATTGGGCCAACACATAAAAGCCCAAAAAAAGTATGTCACTTTTCTCAAGTCTTCTTCTTCCTCGAATCTAAAATCACTATTCCAATTTTTACAGAAGCGTCGACAATTACGCTTCCGATTCACCTTCAGATTGCTTCTAACTCGGAATCGTGCGCTTCCCCAACGATTCCAAACGTCACTTTTCAAGAATCGCGATTCCGGGCGATTCCGCACGATTCCAGACGATTCCACTTCCGATTCCGCTTCCAGAGCGAGAAACGCCTCTACGGTGACGATTCCGTGCTACCTAGCTACCTAGACACAACATAGACATTTGTTTTTTTGAAAATTCTGCACTTTGTGACTTGAGTTTCATATTTATTTGCAGATGGTCAATGTATATGTCTGCTTTGGTGAGTGGATGGTTCATGAGAGATGGGAGTTTAGAGAGTTGGGTTAACATTTTTAAGTTTTATTTTTTTGTTGTAAATCGGTTGATTTGTTTTAATAACTTGAAATTATGTATGTTTCTTACCGTCGAAGGTTTTGCAATGAAATCGTGGAAGAAATTTCTTCAAATCGAAGGTTTAAAAGTAAAATCGTGAGAGAAAAATTTTTTAGATCTGGAAACCATTTTCGGTCTAGGTAAAAATTTCAGTCTAGGTAAATATTTCAGTCTAGGTAAAAATTTCGGTCTACTTCACTCTAGGTCAGTCTAGGTTGATAAATTATACAACTGATTTTCATACGACGTATACCGTAGACGTTTCTCGAGATAGACCAACCTAAACTAAATTATACCAACTTAGACAAACCTAGACTAAATATTTTAGTCTACCTAGGCAAACCTAGACTAAATATTTCAGTCTACTTAGACAAACCTAGACTAAATATTTTGGTCTACCTAGGCAAACCTAGACTAAATATTTTAGTCTACTCAGACAAACCGAAACTAAACATTTACTCTAGGTTCACAAATTTTAGTCTAGGTTCACAAATTTTAGTATAGGTTCACAAACTTTAGACCGTAGGACTTCCAAGAGATAAGGACACCATATTTGTATAGAAATTGAAAACATTATATAATACAAACAAATCTCTTTAAATAAATACCATATTTGTATATAGATTGAAATCTATTAAATTGACCGAATTATAATAAGTTTGTCTCTCATCTTATTTTACAAATCGAATGATAAATGCTGTCAATAATGTAATGATTTATGTTACCTTGAGTTGAAAAATCATGTACATATTTCATCACATAAAATTAAACCATTATGTAAAATCCTCACATACTTTCTTAACCTTTGGTTGCCTTTGTTTACTTTCCTTCTTCCTTTCCGACAGCTTTACCTCAGCTGGAAGAGACAATAAAGGGAAAGCTTCAAGTTTATGTGTTTCTACGAGACTTAATCTATCAACAACATCACCATTGGAGGAGCAACGCTTCACACCTGATAAAGCAAAGTTTAAACTGTTTTCATGGTGTTGAAGTGCAGCAAATGCATTATCTCTCTCCATTAAAGAAACGTTTTTACTCTTGTTCACCCAGCAGCACTGCATTGAAACCTGTTCACCATATAAAAAACAGAGGAAAGCAAATTATAATCTGGTCTTTAGAATCCCTTGGCAGTTTATTACACAAACAAGGCCTTGGTAAAGGGGCAGATCGATGACTCACGTTCTTCCTGAAATAAAACATAAAACACAAGTTTAGATGTAATAAACAAGGATAAATTAGCCACTAAAGAAACTTAGCAAGGACAAATTAGCCAATAAATAAGCTTAGCAAGCAGAAATTAACCATTAATGAAGCATACCAAGCAGAAATTAGTAGTTCAATAAGTTTAACAAGCAGAAATCATCCACTAAAGAAGCGTAACAAGCAGATAATGAGGCATTAAAGATGCTTAGCAAACTGAAATTAACCATTAAAGAAGCTTAGCAAGCAGAAATTAGCCTTTAAAGAAGCTTAGCAAGCTGAAACGGAGTAGATAAAGCATGCAAGAGAACGAGAACTGACCTTCTCCTTTGATCCAAGCTGTAGTAACATCAATGATATTCCAGAAAAGTGCAAAAACCAACCCTATTGAATGAGAACATACACAAGCATACACAAGGTTATATTTTATCGTCTTTGTAAGCCTAATTAGGAGAAATGAAATTGAAGACTGTCTAAGAAAACTACAATTGACACAATTCAAAATTTTTTAGGTAATAGAGCAGCAGCAGATACTAAAAAGAGGTAATTGTCGACTAAAGCCATACGAGAAATATGTACCCCTTGCAGCAGCATCCTCTTTCTTCTTGAGATCCTACACACAAAAAAACAAAGGAAACAATTACCTATAAACGAAACAACAAAATCCTTTCAATTTGACATTTTTGGAACAAAGAAGGTTTCACCAAACTGAATATTTATCAGTACTGTAAAGCTGTTTCAATTTCATCCAAATCAATTTTGGAAGGTGAAAATGCAAAATTTGTTAAAGAGTTTTAGAGTTTAGTTAATACCTCTGGTGCCATCCAACGGTAAGTACAAGTTTCTGCTGTCATCATCTCAGTTAATGATTCTTCTCTAGCTAAACCAAAATCAGCTAGTTTAACAGTCTGATGATCTGCAGATAATATCAAATTCTTTGCAATTTCAAGATGTTTCTGTTAGTTTCCATGTTTGTAATGTGATTTGGCTAAGAAAGAGATGGTTTTGTATTTTTGATATCTGGTTTGAGATCATGGTCAATGATTCCATGAGAGTGTAAACATTCCATTGCACGAGCAATGTCAAGAGCAAAGCCTACAGCTACACGTATGTCCAAACGTCCTGGTATTAAGCTCACTAGATACTTACGTAATGTACCTCCTAGTAAGAGTTCTGTAACTATGACCATGATTGGTTCTTTGCAAGCTCCAATGAACTGTAAAAATGGATTCACCTACACATCCCAATAAATGTACAGTCAAATACAAGTTCAATATTAGAATTATGGTAGAAAAATAAATGGAACAAAAAATGCTCACAGCAAAGAATTGAAATCTGTTACCATCTTCTTTTCAGTGCGAAACAAATGGAACTTACTAGCAGGTTTTGAGGCTTAATATCACAGTGACAAAGGGGTCGATTGGGAAGGCTTTTAGTAGAGCTGTAGCTGTAAGGGGTTGAAGCTGATAGGAGCTGAAGCTGTAAGATCCATTAGCTTAGAATAAAACTATTTGATTGGTAGAGCTGTAAGCTCTTGTATATAAAATTACTAAAATAGACATGATAAATATGAATAAAATATAATTATTAAATAATTGTTTAAAATCCAAAATAAAAACAATAAAACTCAAAATAAAACTACAAAATTGTAGCCATAAGCTACTAATGTCGAGATGTCCAAATACTTTGAGCAATATTATTTCGGACACTTGACATATATGAATCTTGTGTAGGTTCATAACGTGTACTCTCAAATTCTGGTATGTTGTTTGACTCTGGATCTAGTATATGTTCTTCCATCCTTTCGTACTCTTCAAAATCATTATCAACGATAGTTGATCCACGTATAAAATTATGAAGAGTCATGGCAGCTACAACAATCTTGCATTGGGTTTGAAGACCATATCGTGCCTCATTTTTCAAAATTCTCCACTTTTCTTTCCACACACCAAAAGTATGTTCAATCACTGAACGTAAAGACGAATGTTGTTTGTTAAACATCTCGTTTGCAGAATTCGGTGGTCCTTCACCCCATTGGTGTGGGTGATATCTTGTTTTCCGATACGGAGCTAAATAACTTTTCTATTTGGATATCCTGAGTCAACGACAAAATATTTACCTTCAGGAGGTTTCGGAAAATATGTGTCGTTTTGTGCACAATATGTCAAAACTTTTGTATCATATGCTCTTCCAGGAGTCCCAACATACGCATATATGAATTTCATATCAAGGTTGCAAATAGCAAGGACGTTCATAGAGGAAAATTGTTTTCTCACATTCCAGTATCTTTCTTTTTGATCACTTCTAACTCGTACCGGTACATGTGTACCATCAAGAGCTCCTATGCAACCACTAAAAAAAGACCAATATTTTCTATCAGATACTAAACGATTATTATTCTGTATAAACTCTTCTTGTTGAGGCTTCAAAATATCCTTTGATAAAAGGAGAACAACATCCAATACTTCTATAAATTTCCTATTTACTGTTTCTTGACTCCGTTGAAATTTTTTAGCAATTTGTCGTTGTACTTCATCATGCGCAAGTGTTTCTAAAAACATCGCTATTGCCTCTTCTACTGTGCATCCGCGTGACTCTTTGAAGTTGTAATTATTCTTCAGAGTATCACATAACTTTAAAAATGTCTCTTGGTTCATTCACACAGTTTCAAAACACTCTTTTCCTGAACCAGTAATCATTTGCATAGTATGACGTACTCCACGACCTCGATCTGTTCTCATCAACTGTCTGTCACAATAAGGATCTTGTCTTCCAGTTTCAACCATTAAGCGGACTACGGTAAGTATATTTTGATTACTAAGCATTGCTACTTCCTATAACAATAAAAAATCGAACGGTATTAGATATATTTAATTAATTATCTATTAAAGCCAAATAAAGATTTCAATAAATCTAAAAAAAATAAATGCAAACGATAGAAAAATGTAAAAAAAAACTATCTAGTTCTTTTTCCCTGTTATCCTTTCTAAATACTTAATCTTGTGCGCTTCATCCGGTAAACTCATAAAAATCTGACGAAAGTTCTCGTTTCCGGCTAGATGATCAAGAGCCGTCCAATACAACTCGCCATCATGATCTAATGTAGACATCTTTGACAATTCTTCAGTGCATATGGCACTACTAAATGGATTAAAGGAATCGAATGTCTTTCGACCTGCAGTCCAAAACTTCTCTTGCTTTTCTAAAGTAGTTGTGATACGATCCCAATGATCCGGGTTAGGTCGTTTCCGTGAAACTTTTAATTTTGTAGGTCTCTCCTTAGACTGTTGCATTTGATTATCTTCAGGGCTATGGAATGGTTGTGACATCTCTACAAATTCTTCCTCTTCTTCAAGCTCAATATCTTGAGGCAATTGACTTGGTCCATCTTGATGTTGCCACCCTTCACTTACCGATATAGTAACTTTGTCGTATAAACAACCAAGGAGCGGAATAACACGTAATGGATATTGGCGAACTTTTGTGGCTTCAGGATAAGCCTGCAATAATTAAAAATATGAGTTTTAAACTAAAAATATGTATATTGTCGTGACAAATTAAAATATACCTTAATTAGTTGATCCCACCAATCATTGCTCATGTCTAGTTCTCCAAACTCATTGTATCCTAATCCTGTGGCATTCCTTGTAACACGCTTATAAATGCCATACTGTCTTCTTAGATGTTCTAACCGACTTTTAAATCTCTTCCATTGAAAATCCAAACCAAATCGTTTCAAAAAACCCGCTCGTATGTTTTATCTTCCTATTTCCGTAAAACATGTACTTCTCCAATATCCTTTGTCTTTTTCACTATTTGCTAATACTAACATCTCATGACTCATCTCATGAGTCCACATAAATTTTTGCTAAATAGTCCAAAAACATTAAGATAAATAAAATTTCAATCGCTATAGCAATTAATGAAAAAGTTAACATATAGAGATATTTATACCTTGAGTGTTGGTTGTACGTTTTCTTCTTCCGTCGACATCTTTTAATCTGTGTACAAATTTTAAATATAATAATATTATAAAATTTATAAAGAAAAAAGAAACCGTAATAGAAAAAAATACACACAAAATTATACATATAATATTATATTTAAAATTTGTAAAGAAGAAGAAAGATATAATATTATATTCGCATGTTCCTTTATATAATAGAATACATATATGACAAGTATATTATACTTACGACAAAAAACATATAATATTATACTTACGACATATAATATTATACATATAATATAATATAATATATATATATATATATTGATTAAAAAACACAAAAATATAAAAGATATACTTACGACACACGGTGAAGTTCTTCTTTTTGGGAGAGAAATTGATTAACCAGAAACAAAATTTATTGCAAGAATACATCACACACGTATTATATATATAAATATATGTTATGTACATAAAATTATATTTACTTTTTCGTTTAAATTTAACTTTTGTAAACTTAACTTTTTTGTAAACTTAACTTTTTTGTATATTTAACATTTTTTTAACTTAACTTTTTTGTTTGAATTTAACTTTTTTATCATAAACTTAACTTTTTTCTAAACTTAACTTTTTTTTAGATTTAACATTTTCTTTGAACTTAACTTTTTTTGTTTGAACTTAACTTTTTTGTTTGGATTTAACTTTTTATGAACTTAACTCTTTTCTAAACTTAACGTTTTTTATTTGAACTTACCTTTTTTTTGTCATAAACTTAACATTTTTGTCGTGGACTTAAATAAAAGTTAAGTTTTAAATATATAATAAAAAATTAAGGATATAATAGAGAATTAGTTAAATATATGAGGTTAATTAAGTCTTTTTCTTATTTAAATAGCTTAAAGCTCTCAAAAAGCTCCATCTGAGAGTTTAGAGGTGAGGAGCTTTTAGGCCCCCTCTAAACTCGACTTTAAGCTCTGCCAGTCAAACGTGATTGGATTTCAAAGAGCTTTAAGCTCCAGGCCAAAGACCACATCAATTATGAAGGTAAGCAAGCTCAAATCTTTTATAAAATGGAATTAAAAGGTTAAAGAAAGAGAAGAAGAGTACCATGGCGGAACGTTAAAGGTTAAAGAACGATCACCTTGTTCTTCTTGTTTGCATTAATCTATCAACAAGATGAGACCCAATAAATCCAGCTCCTCTTGTTACCAAGATCCTCATGTTTGACTGCAAATTCATCAAATCAAATTTCACTAATTATCAAACTCTGATCTAAAACTCTCTGCTTTCAAACTCGAGCATAAGTAGAAACTTTAACACTAAACCATATTTGTCTAAATCAACAGTAAATCAATTGACCTATAAAAACTTGGAATTACGAAGAGGGGAAGGCGTCGGTGGGGCCTTCGTCCTTGTCCCGTTAGTTGCCATATCTGAAAAATCAAATCTAATTTAATAAAACCCTAATCACAGATTCGTAGTAGACATGCATTTTACACAGACCTGATGATGATCAGTGAAAGGTTTTGATGAAACGAACCACGCTTGGAAAGAAGACGCCTGATTTTCGCCGGGATAGAAAGAAATCGTCTCGAGAGATTTTGGGAGAGATTTCGAAGGAGTTAGGTTTCGTGAGATAAAAGGGTAAAAATTGTCCAGATTTTAATTAATTATTAATTTATTTATTTTTATTATAAGGATATTTTTGGTAAATTAAATATATTTGGACTGATTTAGAATATTGAAAAAACATAGGTCATATGCCAAATTAAAATTGGTTTTTGGGTCATATGATATAATTTCCTCTTTTTATAATTTAAAAAGTACTCCTATGAATATTTTTTTATAGTTTGGTTCACAACAAAATGTTTGGTTTTGGTTGAAACTTTTATTTTGCTACTAATTTTGATTTGTGAATTGTTACAAAAAAATATTATTAAAAAATGATATTATAATATTCTACTATACATTAAAATGTTGAAATGTTGTTCGTTCCTATCTTATATCATTTTTATTCACTTTTCATTTACCTTTCAAACTCAACTTCCATCTTATACCTCTTTGTTCTTTAAATCGATCAGGTATCTTATTATGCAGCATTAAAATAGTATGTTTTAAAATATTGATTTTTCAATGATATAACCGTAATATTTTACAAAAAAAAAATGTTTATTTTTAATTTCACTTATAAAATAAATATAGAGAAATTATCTAAAATGTCATAATTTATGAAATTTTTGCAAATTTGTTTCAATGTGTGAAGAATGTATACAAATGGTCGAATTATGATATTTTTTAAAGGGATTATGGTGAAATAACCTACAACTTATCTTGTTTTGGTGTGAAAATTTATAACCTTTTAATTTAGTTTTTTAAGCCTTATTTTTCTCCAATTTGGTTTTCTAATTTTTTATGTCAGTAAACCGTTAATTTTCGCAAAATCTTTCATTTTAAAAATCTGATATTCGAAGCCATTGGTTTGAGTAGCGAAGTGAAGAGAGATGGGAGAAATCTGGACTTATAACAGTGTTTGATTTTCGCGAAGAAAAAGAGAGAAAGTAGGTGATTTTCGCATAAAATCGCGATTTAGGGTTAAAAGTGTTTTTTTTCATTGATTTAGTCAAACACAGTGTGTTGATAAATGAGAAATTTTCGTGAAAAAAACCTAAGGATCGAAGAAAAACTGAAGATGTTATACAAAAACAATATAAAAGAAGAATGAAAAAAAAAATGGAAGTTGTTATACAAAAAGAACGTAAGAAAAGAAAAATTATCGAAGAAGACGATACAGAAGAAAGCTTACAACTTCTCTTACAACAAATAAACAATAAAAAAACCCTTGGGAGAGTGTCGTTTCGAAGATTCATAATGCAGTTGCAGTTAAGTTTAGTAGATGTGTTCAATGTTCTGTTGGAGCGTGGGTCGTCCAATGTATTTAATTGAGGATCGACTGTCCGCGTCTCCCTCTGACTGCCTCACTCCGCTAGTCGGCAAACCGAAGTCGAGTATTTGAGGTCGTCAAAAGAATATTCAAACAGCCAAAAAGAACTTTTCAAATGTCAGAGAATTAAATGTCTCAATTATTGGAGAGAGAAAACATGTCTTTTACAGGTGTCCTTTCGTACTATTTATAGTACAGAAAATACAGTACAAATTTCAGGAATGTTTTCAATGTGGGAAACATTCCTCTTTATTTTGACAGTAAAATGGACTTTCTTCCAGCTGGGCTTGTTGGAGTGGGCTTGCCCAAATCCATCTCCAACAGTAAGTCCCCCCCTCTTTAGTTCGTTTAACGCTCTTGACGTTTCAACGGGCTAGGGTTTTAAAAACCCAGCTGTGAGAGAGTCTTCAGTGCTGTTTCTTCTCTTTTTCTTTTCTTTTGTTTATCGTAGGTGGAAAGCGGCGTTGGGTTGAGATTTGCTTAGGAAGGCGTGGCTTGGACGAAGCGTGGAGCTTGGACGAAGCGCGGCTCGTGGCGAGGCGCGACTCTTTGACGAGGTGAGGTGGTTTGGTGTGGGTGATATCTTGTTTTCCGATACGGAGCTAAATAACTTTTCT
>ASZG01036107.1:0-13260 GCA_000411095.1 Aethionema arabicum
AAACAAAAAACAATTGTCGATATTTTTTTTATTATCAATTTTAAACTAAAATCATTTACATATATATAAAATATATTAAAAACTATAAAACAAAAAAAAATTAATATATTATTTTTGAAATATAATATATAAAGAAATTACCATTAATGGAAAAAATATCACACACTATTTTAAAATAAAACTATTTTTAAAAAGCTGTCTATCTTTTTAAATTTTTTAGTATACTTTATTTTAACTTTTTTTATTTTTTTGTTATGTTTTCTTTTATAAACAATATATACATACCACTCAAAGAAGGCTAAAAAATACGACATTATTTTAAAGATATTCTATTTATTTTTTTTCGTGTATAAAAATATATATATGGAAAATATTGAGAAAAAGAAATGCTAGAAAATTAGTTTTTCAATTGATAATCAAAGAACTATCGATAATTTTTTTGTTGTTTCTTGCTTGTTTCTTGATCGATCGGACGTTAAGAAATGCGTATATCAACGATGTCGATTGATCGAGAAATTCTATGATTGTTTTTGTTCAAAAATGCTATTTTCAAAAATATCAAAAATTGGGTGTTAATCTATTTTTATTTATTAAGTGAAAAGTTTGGTAATTTATCAAATCTCCCTTTTTCTATATATAGTACTTACAACATTTGTTTGTTTTCTTTTCTAGCGTTTCTTCTTTTCAATATTTTCCATATATATTTTTACAATAAAAATTAAATAAAATATCTTAAAAAATAGTGTCGTATACTCTTAACTTTTTTTTTAGTCGTTTGTATATATTTTTTATAAAGGAAAATATAACAAAAACAAATGGAAAATTTTAAATAAATTATACTAAAAAAATTTATAAAGATAAACGTTTTTAAAAAATATTTTTTTAAATAGTGTCTTCTATTTTTTCAATTAATGGCAATTTTTCAATATATTATATTTCAAAAATCTTTTTGTTTGTTTTGTATTGATTTTTTTTTGTTTGTTTTATGGGCTTTGATATTTTTATATTGTTAACAAATTTAGTTTTAAATTTATAATAAAAGAAAATATGGATAATTGTTTTTCTTGTTTGTGGCCTCCAAAATATAACGACCAACCCTACTTATGATCAATCGATCAATGATCAAAACATCTGACAGAAATGCGTATTTCAACGATGACCGATTGATCGAGAATTTTGATCGGTCGATCAAGCCTCCACACATGAAAATAAGAAAAATATTTGCACGCGATTTTGACCTTAAGTTCAGCCTATAAATTGTTTTTACTTTTTTTTTTCTTTGTAACAAGTTTTAGGAAGACAAATACTGATTTTAAAAGAGCGATTTATAGAGAATTTTATTTAGAGAACTTTCATGATTCATAATTCTACGGTTCTTCAATTGATCTAGTGTTTTCTAAACTTTTGTTCTTGTTTAATTTCAATTTAATATAATTAAGTATTTTTGCGTTATGTCTTCTTTTGCATCTTTTGTTTTGTGTTTTCTAATTATGTTTGAGCAGTCATTTAGATCTAAGAATTTCTAAAGAGTGTAATATGATGACTAGACACATATAATGATATAAGTAAATTATCCGTTTGTTCATCTAACGTAAATCTTAATGTTTAAATTTGATGGATTGTCTAGTTTATGATGTCAGATTAATCTATCTTGGCAAAATCTTATAATTGGTTGAACCATATTAGATGAGCAGATTGTCTTTAGCCGGTAAAAGTTGACTAGTTAAGCCAATTGATAGACATATCATTCCTTCTTGTTAAATACATGTTAACATGTTTAGGTCCACGAAAGTTTAGGTATTTGTACAATTTAGGATAACGACTGCGATTTTGTACGACAATGTGTCAAGCTATGTTTATGTCTGAGTCAAAACTAGTCTTTAGTTTAAATATGAATAAATGTGGTCAATTATTACAATTCTTTAGGATTCCTAGTCTAACACATTTAATTTTACTGTTTTATTCATGACTATATAGTATTTGCCAGTAAATTTTAAAATCTTCCAACACATTAATTTCTATAAATAATGTCTAGATAAAAATATACAAGATCATGAAACTTATACAAAAATCAATACTAAGTACTTTTACAAGTTATCCTCTAACCTTTTAAACTTTATCATCATATTTATATACAAACTGCGAAAATTCCATAAATTAAAATCATAAACTATATGATAAGCAACCAATATAATCTCAAAAACGAAAATTCCAACTTCGAATAAAAAAACCTTCTAATGATATCATAAAATCCCACCGAGAGAAATAGTGATGTGAGCAAAAGGGTTTCTCAAATCAGCCAAGATTTACAGACACAAGTCAACCTAATAAACTCCCTGATATGATCTGTACGTACAAATTTGGCAGCTAAACAACAAAAGCGAACTATTAATTTGATCTTCTATAATCTAAAAGGGAATCATGATGTTACTATTATTCCCTTTAATCTTTCTTTCCAGTTTCATACTTTAAAAAAAAGAAAAAAAAAAGCAAATCATTTACTAGCATTGGTTACCTCTGCAAGTTTTGATTTGGATAATACATCTTCCCAAGTGATTACACGACCACACTCCCCACATACCGTGCTGCTACCAATTTTTCTTCTTTGGCTTATGAGTGTAAGCTGATGTGCGGTTTTCGTGCAGTGGCGGTTTACGAAACGACTTCTGTTCAGACTCACCGGTTGTTTTATCGAGTGTGTTTGAACAGAAGGTTGTTGCGGAACACTTGAAACTGAAGGTTTAGGGAGTATGGAAGATTCGTTGAGCGGTGTGCGCTGAACTTCTTCCCACTCAAGCGCTCGCTTGTAAACTTCCCAAGCCATGTCTTTTTCTTCCTTTGTAAGTCTTTCTTCTTCGTTCTCTTGTAGCAGTGTCTCGTGCTCATGGAAACTAGAAATCCAGCTAGCAAAAGAGATGTCGAAAACCGAAGAATTTAAATAGCAAATTGTGGAAACTAGAAATCTAATTAGCAAAAGAGATGTCGAAAACCCAAGAATGTACAAAACAATTTGTGGAAAGTGGAAATCTAATTAGCAAAAGAGATGTCGAAAACCCAAGAATGTAAAAAGCAATTTGTGGAAAGTAGAAATCTAGCTAGCAAAGGAGATGTCGAAAACCGAATGTATATATTTGTAGAAATTATGTGGATATGATTACTCTTGGGAACTTACCTGGGGCTATGTTTCTGTAGTATGGTTTCCATTAATTTGTCAGAACAGCAACCAACACGAGATAAAGTGGCTTTCTGTTTCTGTGAATTCTCCGTTTGAAAACTCGTGTTGTGGCTATTTGTTACTCCGTTTTGCTTGCTTCTCTCGCTTATGGTGTCGGATTTTTCATCATCGTCATCGAATTCAAAAAGATGTAACATCTCTTCTTTAGATATAGTTCTGTGTACTTGTTGTCTATCCACTACTCTTGCAGCTAATCCCTCTTTGGTCACCTAATACACAAATCTTGATTCATCAATGTCTCCTTAGATAAAGACGCTAAAAATCAAAAGCAAAGTTTTGGGTGTTTCAATACCTGCCGTTTATATATTTTCTCTTCAATAGTCCCACGTGCCATGAGCCGGTACGCAAACACTGGCTTCTTTTGGCCGTACCTAAAAACAATAAGGTGACGTGATTGTTAGCCATATATCTTAATGCTGTATTTAAAACTTTTTAATAAATCAGCAATCTAAAAAGTACCTCCAAGCTCGAAATATGGCTTGAAGATCATAGGTAGGATTCCAAGAACCATCGACGATGATCACACGGTTAGCAGCATATAGATTAATTCCAAGGGATCCCGCTCTAGTTGAGATTAGAGTACATTTTACCCTTTTGTTTTCAGGCTCATTGAACTTATCAACCAACTTTTGGCGTTCTGAGCTTTCGGTTTTTCCATCAATTCTGCAGTCATGAAAGGGAAGTTGCAGCCTTCATATTTATTCATAAAATGTTAATATAAAGAACAAGATACCAACCTATACCAGTCTTTCCCCTTTTTCCAGAACTTTCCTTCTTTTCCATGACGAGGGAGTCTTGAAAGATAAAGTTCTATAAGATCTAATGTCGGAATGCTCTGGCTAAACACAAGCGCCTTATCAGATACGTCGGCACACATGGATAAGATATCCAACAGCAAAATCATTTTGCCACTGTAGTCCGAAACCTTATAATTATTTTTTTGAAGTAGGTCGATCCACCAATCCTAGTAACAAAGCAGCATTAGAATCAGAACAAGGTTGCATTATTTATGCTACTTAGTTTAAGGTTGTTGGTAACAATTGATTATTCACTCAAACGGAGTAGATTATTCATTGTAGTTACCTTCTGGAGATAGCCATCAACTTTGTCCAGCAAATCGTTCATGGTTCTTTGTTTCTCTGTCAATACCCAAAACAACAACAATGAAAACAGTCAAGTAGAATATGATAAAGCTTAAAAAACATACACATTAATGGATTCGCTGTTCTATACATTATTGCATGTTGGAGACTATTGTTCCTTAAAAGCCTTACACCAATGAATTTAATCCTCTAGCTACTGGCTAACCATTTTAAGTTAAAGCAGTACAGAAAGATTAAAATCCAACTCTACCAGATACTGCCAACCTAGCATTTTCGTGAATCAAAGCAAAAAAGTATCTATTGTACGCATGACAAAGTCCAATGTTCTTTTTTTTTTCTTCTTCTTTAATTGGTTTAAACATAACATAAATATCCAATCAGTGGAAATTAAGATTTACCTCCCACAACCATGTTGTTGTCTATAATTTCATCGCTTGAACATTCATCTGGAATATCAACAATACTACCTCGGCGACCATATCTGCTATCTTCTCTTCTTAATTGCGGAATTCCAGGATGATTTAAAATCTGAGATAGGCCAAACCATGGTGAAGATTCAGAATACGTAAATATACCAAATCAAATGTACAGGGGGTGATCAGCTATTGGCAAGCAAATTATCACATTTATACCTGAGCCAAGACCTGGTAAGCAGCGAAAAAGTTCTTTCTTATCCTTTCATCTGTTTTTCCATCGCTGAACCCATACAGCCTAAGAAATCTTTTATACAATTTCCTCTGTAACGGAGATAGCTTGACAGATATGACATATACAGTTTTAGGTGGCAGATCCTTTTTCACAACATTCATGTCCATTCTCTGCACGAATCCTTTCAATTGCTCATAGAGGATGTGTGATCTCTGGTTCATAATTTTTACGTCCTCAGCAGTTGAGTTCATATGCTGTCCGTTTTCAATTGGATTTTGGAAGCTGCAGGTATGTGTAAGCATTTAAACTTTAGAAAAATGACATCAACACAGTCAGATAGCAAACACTGGGATAATAGACTTACCGATTCCTAAACTCAGGACTACTTCCCAGAAATCCTTCTCTTACAAAATCAACCATCTGTTGCAGTTAAGACAATTCATGAAATTCTAGATAAGAACGAATAAGTTCACAAGCTTCTATAATTCCTTCAATAACTTACACAATAATATTCCATGAGATTGTTTTGAAGAGGTGACCCAGTTAAGGCAATTCTTCTCTGGCATTTAACTTGCTTCAATGCTTGGGTTGTGTCAGCCCTGGTGTTTTTGATAATGTGAGCTTCATCGCAAACAAGTATATCAGGTCCATCCTACAGCCACATAGATTATATGAGAATTGCAAGAATAAAACCGAAAGGAGAGGACCAAGGCAACAAGGAATGCCCAAGGGAAATCATACATATTGGAAAGAAGGAAAGCAACAATAGCCTATGATACAGAAATTCAATGCCTTAAGATACGCATCACAATTCACAAAAGAAACCTTAAACAGAAAAGTTAACCTTCAACATAGAATGCATAACAGCAAGCAGCAATTGTAGCTTCTTTATAGGATACAAAGACACAATCAACAAATTTGAGCAATGAAAAATATAGTCTCACCCTTAAGGCATGACAGATTTCCCTAGCCGCATTTAAATCCTTCACCCCCCTCCCAAAAGTCAGATTTCTAAAAGCGGTGTATCCCATCAAAAAAACTCCACCCTTATTTCGCCACTTCTTAAGCAAGTCCAACCTCCTCTCCCTACATAAAAGCCAGTACACAGGTAAGAGAATTGACACACATAACGCAGGATTTAAGAAGTGCCAAACAAGAAGAATTAGATAAATTGACCATTGTGGCAGATTAGTAGTAAGTTATGATTGGTACGATTAACTGCTGGCTAAGATTAACGTTGTTAGGCAAGAGGATTTCCATATATATTCTTTTATGAGGAACATGAAGTTGGAATAGCTTTAGCTAAAGAAATGTTAAGGAGTTTTGAAGGCATCTCCCCACTTATAATCTCTAGAGCCTATACTAGAACCGAACTAAATAAGGGCAGATTTAAGAATCTAACTACCCAATTTCCAGTTATTTCATATGTGAAGCCAACCTTAAGAATTAACTTACATTGAAGGTTTCAGCCACAAATTTTTTGAAACGAGTATTGGTTAAACAATCCAATATAAAGAACAGGAAGACACTGTTCCGTTCCTTAAGGAACTTCAGTAAACCTTGTTCAAATTATTCCAAATCAAAACCCTTCTCAAATAAATTAGTAAAAGATCTTAATGTTTTAGGAGCACAGAAAATCTGCCACTGAAAGTACCGTTCATAGACTTACCTTGAAACATCTTCAAGCATGAAGATGCGAAGTGGCTTCACTTCTGAAGGCCTCCACTTTAAAAACTCACTTCGCCAGTTGTGCAACACATTCACAGGAGTCACAATAAGTGCAGTTTTTAACCCCAAATCAATACATCTCATTGCGGTGTACAAAAATGCTATAACCTGAATGATTCAAGTGGGGGAAGAGATAAAGGGCCAGTAAAAGCATTATAAGACGGGAGGATAATAAGATACATGCAAACTACTCAAGAATGAAAAGAATCAGGCACCTGAAAAGTTTTTCCCAGGCCCATTGTATGTGCAAGAATGCACCCAAGACCTTTATCACCAGATTTCACTCTGCTGATAGACTGAATAATATTTTCCCACATAAACCTAATCCCTGTTACCTAAAATAAAATAAAAAAACATCCGTAGTTACAACAGTCATTTCGAAGAGAAGTAATTGTGGTCGAGAACGGCAGGTTAACATAGAAGTAACAAGTAATATGGAAGTATGTTGTGAAGTTGTTCAGACTCAACACAATATGCAAATCAAACGGTTACCTGGTGTACTTTTAATTTAGCAGATATGCTACAAGGAATTCTCACAGCTTCTTCACCAATCTCCCTAGCCACATTCACTACGTAACCACTGCGAGCATCACCAAGAACCTTAGTTTCTGCCCCTTCTGGGATATTTTTCACATCTCCCATAGAGCTAACTGTCTTGTATCTGGCAGAAAACTGCAAGGACTTGAGTCGCTCTTGTCGTTCCTACAAAAGGAAAGAACCAAATATATAATGAGCAATAATAGAAAAGAAATCACTCTTATAACAGTATAATAAAAATTAATTTTATAGAAAATAAGCACCTTCTCAATTGCGATTTTTCTTCTCGTGTCTTCCCCAAGTTCAGTATCATCAATAATCCGCCGAATTTTCTTCTTCGATTTCTTCTTTGAGCTGAAAGAGAAAATTCATGAACCTTAGGAAGATAGAATACCAATACTACCCAAAATTAGTTGGAAAAATCATGAAAAGTTTACATTAGTGACATATGTATATGATAATACCTTACTGCTACATTGACATCAGCATCTGTATCAACAGAACTGCTATCAGAGCTTGAATCTGAGCTGGATTCTATCGATTTCTTATCTCCCATGGCTTTCTCCAGTTCCAGCGTTAATCTTTGCAAGGGGATTGGACAGCAGCAACAACAATCCCAACCAGAGGATTGAGCTTCAAACAAATATTCTTCACCAAAATTCCTCTCTATACATGATACACAAAATAGTCTTTCGCACGACCTACAACTTAGTAAGTCAGCTTTGTTACCACACCATTCACAAGGGCGTTCCATAGAGTTGTCGACCTGCTTGTAAAAGCCAACAGTTTTGGTTAGAAAGATAAAAAAATATGGAAAGAATATCTGTCAGAAATACAAGTACATTTCTATTCAATCATATATATAGCGAAAAGTAAGACAATCATCAAAGGAAATCCATTACTAAGTATTGCGTCAAGAAAATAAAGATGAAAAGATGATTCAACTTCATGATTTCACAAATCACTACAGCCATGAAACTACTACGACCAAAAAATTCTTACTTCGTGGAAAGGGTTCACTTGGTGCAGGCCCCAAGAAGACGTAACAAAGCTTAGAACTCAATGTGAACATTGAATATTCAAACCAATCATATTAAGAAAGCGCCCCAATTAATAATGACGTCAAGGGTTAATAAAAAGAAATCCATGAACAGAACTGTAGTTTTTTCGTCCCTTTTAGGAAAGGCATTCCTCAAGAAACATAGCATTCAGCATGGTACATCTTAACTTCTAGCTATTTTCTGATCCATAATCAAGTCGCATAAAATTGCAACAACAAACATACCTTGGCAACTCTATCTTCAATTGAAAGTTTGCAGTCCATGCAAACTATCACATCTAAAAGTGGATGACTATGCACTTCCACAGCTATGTTATTACAGGCAGTACACCTAAATTTCTTTGCGGGGTTTTGAGAACTATCTTTCATGGTATCTTCATCTGAATCTGTAATAACAGTAACCTTCTTATCTACTTCTGAATTAGAAAAATTCCCGTTTTCCTCTTTGTTGACTCCAATATTTTCAAATTGAGTGTTAGTTTCTGCACTTTTTAGATCTTCAACCAGATTTGGGGCATTATAATTCACATCCAAATATTCTGAATGGGCATCTATGTCCTCTTCTGCACGCTTGATACCCTGAAATGAAAACCAAACAAAGACCGCGCCATGTGATATCAAAGAGGCCAATTTAATTATTCCTTAACACCAACAAAACCCCCAGCACAAGTCCAAAATTCACTTTGACACAAGCCAGAACCGTAACCTAACAACCCAGCTAGAAAATGTAGAAGCTAAAAGAACAAGCAGACTGCCATCTTTCCCCTAAAAATGTATATTCCTTGGTAAATTGTATTTTGTAATACATGAAATCACTATTACTATTAACCCGAAAGAAAAGCACGAACTCAATGCCTGTTGGTCATATAATATGACTACAATCTCTAGAACCAAGGCACACTAATGTATACTTACGAATGATATCCCCTTAAAGAAGATAACAGTGGAACCTATTCAACTTGTATCACTAAGACATCGTCAACTAAATTAATGCTATTTATTACCCAAAGGAACCAAAATAATTTGAAGAAGAGACCTGTTTAGATTTTTTCTTGCGCCTCTTCCGTTTCAAATGAAGTTGAAGTTCCCGATCAACATTTATATCATCCTCTTCATTTACCTGTTGATGATGTAATGTCATACTCAAGCTGATAAATGGTAAGGCAAGAGTTGAGAGAATTCTTAAATGTCATAAAGTCTAGCTTTCATCACAAACTTGGTAAAAGCTGGAACATATAAAGAATAAAAAATAAAATAATTCCAAAAGTAGAATGCTTATGCACAGAACTCCAAAAAAATTGAGTCAAGATATAATACCCTTTTATAGTATTTCTTTTGTTCTTCAGAAAAGGCAAGTTCTCTTTCGTTTTCTATTGCATCAGCAAAAAATGGATCTGCTGAGCTTGCATCAATCTCATCAATTTCCTCCACCTGAAAAACCAAGGTTCTGTGACAAACCACTCTAGATTACCGCAAAATTTCTGCTAGAAGTTTTATCAAGTTGCCTTCAATCAGTACGATGGTGTGAACCAGGATTGCAATACTGCAGAATCCGGATATTTTCGAGTAACATCAACATCAACCTCAACCCTTGTTAAACCCGCTAGAGACAAAACAGGGCATCTTCATCCTAGCCTCTCTAGGTTGTAGACAATTTCTTGGGTCATCTAAAACTGTTACAACTAATGATAACCAAGTTGTAAGCTCGGATTTGATTCTGCTATAGGACCTGATAACTTGGGTTAGTGTTTTTTGTCCTAAGGTAAATCAACAATGCAGAATGAGTTATGTTTTTTCTATCCTGATCACAGAATAACAAAAAAATGAAGAAAATCAAGCCTTCTAATAAGGCCCATAAGTGCTTGAAGAAAATGGATGCCTTGTCTACCCTTTGCTTGGAGTGAATAGAATCTTTAACAGATGTAAACATACCCAAACCATCGTCGAAAACAGAACTATCAGTAAATATAAAGGCATAAATGAAATTTTAACCTCATTGACTCCTGGAAACTCTAATCCCATGGTTGCAGCCTGTTGTGGAGTGCTTGCCAAGTAAACAGAAGCCCAATGCTTACTACCGAAGGAGATAGCCTCATCCCTTTTCTCTGAGAATACTTTGTTGAAAGAGGACCAGTCAAGTTCAGATGTTCCAGCTAGGGACTCTTTAACAGGATCATCAGCAAGCTTTTTCTCCAGAAACCCACTGGCTCCTTCCTCCAAAAGTTTTCCATGTCGTCTACACCAGAAAGTTTTATATAACATCTACTCAGAGTAATTGTGAGCTCTGTATGTTAAAATTAATTTAAACCTACTTTCGGACAGGTCGGTGGGTGTGAAGAAACTTCTCTGCTTCAGCCAATGATTCCACAGTTTCTTTTGTCACCTTGGCCCCAACCCAGTGGGCTCTTTGTTTCCAAGCTTCAGTGTAACAGCCACTGGGGGCTTGACTTTCAATCATTTCATACAATTTTGGTAGCTCAATCCCAGCCCCATCAAGTTGTTCCTTTTAAAAAGAAACATCCGGAGAATAGAAATTTATAAGTTAGATCAAGAATAAATTTTTGGCTTAACATTAACAGACACTACATTCTGCAGAAAGCAAAAAGCAACAAGAAACATACCAACAAGTTTGCACTTTCTGTTTCAAGGTCATCAAGAGTAGCCTCCCATTCATCTCTAAAAGTCATCATTTCAGCTGCCACCGCATTATCCAGCTAAACCAGACAGAAATTTAAGATCATTTAATAGAAAAGAGCATACAACCTAAGATCTAAGATATTGAGAACAACTAAGTAACCTCATCACCATGGAGCGTTTGTGCTAATTCCTCCCTTACTTCACTCTCTACTCTAGTAAGAGACTCCTTTTCAAGTGCTTCTTGTGCTTCAGCGGCCTAAAAAAACAATGCAGAATGATAGAAAATGAGATCCAAACTGGATGTTAAACTAGTTGATGAAAACCTTCATTTAGCAAAAATAAGATATTAAGTACCTTACTCTCTACTCCCAAAAGATCAGAAATTAACTCTTCTATCTCTTCCTCGCTCAGAGGTTTCTGTACAAGGATAGTCAAAAACAATATGAGATAACATACACACTTTCTTCATCATGCTGCCACCAAAAAATAATGACCAAAGATATCCAAGTTGCTCACCTCAAGATCCAAATCTTCATTATATCCCGACAGCAATTGTTCATCTTCTTCCGAAATAAAAACAGAACTTTCAGATGTACTATCAGTATCTTGCATCTCCTCATCAATTTCCTCATCTTGTCTGTCCTTTTCCTTCATCTGTCCATCAGCTTTATTCCCTCTTTCATCTCTTTCTTCCACTTGTTTCAGATTTGCCTCTGTCCTTTCATGTTTTGTCTCCATTCTTTCTTCTTCTAACTCCATCTCTTCCTCTTTTGTCTCCACTGTACTTTCTTTTTCAAGCTTTGCATATTTTTCCTTATTTTTTTCCCCTTTCTCCTCCATTTCAAGGAATAGTCCTTCACTTCCTACTGAAGGAGCGTAAGTAACTATAGCATTGAGCATACGACCACAAATTTATCCATTAACACAGTGCACCCCGAAGACTCCTTTCTCTGGCACAATGCACCCCTAGATTTAGGTGAAAACTTAATAAAAGATCATTCACTGGTACCTGAAACATATTCCATAGAGTCATCATTTGAAATTTGGTCGACGGGGTACAAGAAAAGTCTACCACTACTCACAAACCAAAATCAGGCACAAGATGTGTTTGCATAACTGCCTCGACATTTACATGTGGAGACGCAGGCTATTACAGAATAACAACTCAGATAGCAAATAAACCAGAGAGCGAAGTATTAACAAGTTTGAAATACAAAGAACAACCGGAATGTAATAAAAATAAAGTAATTAATTCGATGGCAAACTTAAAGCAGATGCCAAAGATGGAACTGTTGGGTCAGGTTATACCCTCTCATTACCCACAAACAACACATTAAATACTTCGTTGTGGCAAAACTGAAGCAACGTTTCCCATTCCATTCATGGGCAGAAACGGAAATACTTCTTTGTGACAAAACTGAATTACTTCTTTGTAGCAACACGGAACTAGTTAAGCATGGGAGAAACGACTAAACGAAGAATAAAAAGAGAGAGGGAGTAGCTGCCCGAAATTCACACGAACAAACGATGAGTGAATTAGATTACGGCGAAGAGCTTACAATAGTGGGCAACTCCTGAGGTCGAGAAAGAAGGGGCGATGCAGAGTAAGAGAAATCACAAAAACGAGAGCGGAATTGCTAGGGTTTCGCAGGGCAGTCGATTCTCCGGCAACGGCGCGTCGGGATCGAAACGGTTCGCCGCAATCAGGATTTGTGTAGTTTCAGATGTTAAAAGTTATTTGGTACGGGTTTGGAAATATTTTTACATTATGGTTATCTGCTTTTTAAACTCGAACCGATCTGACCGGTTCGAGATCACAGTTTGGTACTTTGGTTAGACCTTATACGCCAATACTTTTTTCTAAAGAGAACGTTCTAGATTAAGAATAAGGTGTTGATTGGTTTACCCGTCATGAGTCGTTGTGGTTGTATTTACGGTTTGTTAGTGGTTTTTGGCGGTTGATACTAATCATATTAATTGTTGTGTATTGTTCTGTAACGTTTTGAATCGTCTTATGTTTGCGGTTGCGGATGTTTGGGGATTAAAAAAAAAATTAATAATCAAATTAAATCAAATACTGCTGAAAAATAAAAGTCTAAATTAAATTATGATAAATACCAATATATATATCAATTTATATTTTTTGAATAAAATCTAATAAATTTAATATATATCATTTTATATAGTTGTTTTTTCATGACTTAACAAAATTATTTTATATATCTTTATATACTAAAAGAGAAGTCTTCTCTCCTAGGTGTCAAAGTCACAATTTTTCTTATAATTTTTATTTGTTTTAAATCTTATTAAAT
>ASZG01036108.1:0-13338 GCA_000411095.1 Aethionema arabicum
GTTTTTCCTCGGTTAATTCCGAGGAATGTTTCTCCCTCGGAAATTCCATCGGAAAAAACAGTGTTTTCTTGTAGTGATATAATCAAGTTACATGTTGGGAAGCATGTATTTATCCTGTCTGATTCGAACCAATCTACAGTTGTGATTACTGTTGTTTCACTCTGCACGAGAAATGTGCTAATCTTCCTTTAAGAAAAAAGACTTGGTTTTGACAATGTACCATTCACATTAGTAATGGATGGAGGCAACAATGTTCGTAAGTATTAGATGGTTATAGTCGGTTATAATTGGTTAGATGTGTGGTTAAATGAGGTTAAGTCCAAACCATGGTTCAGTCTATGTAAACGTCCTATTTAACAGACATGTACAGTCATCATCTTCATTCAATGAGAATAACATAATTCGTTACTCTACTTCTCTCTAAATTCATCTTCTTCCTCTCTCACTTTCTCTCAATATGGTATCAGAGCATTGAGAGCTAAACTCTCAATCTCCATCGATTCTTCATCGTGATTTTCTGCTGAATCTCTGTTACTCGAATTTTTCTACATCCATCAAGATCCGATTTCAACGAATTCAATGGTAACTACTCGGAAAGCTACCAAACGCTCCGTTCGCCTCTCGTCGTCTACTTTACGAACAAGATCGTGAACATCAGATGCAAATATCTCATCGACGATCGGAAAAGCTTCTGCTCCCGAAGCTCCCATGGCGACTCACGGATGGACAGAGTCTCCGGACAGTGTCCATTCTCCGTTTTACGTGCACAACAGTGATCAACCAGGATCACAATCGTTTCCACTAAGCTTGATGGTACGAACTACAATTCCTGGTATATATCCATGACTACTAGTCTAGATGCGAAGAATAAGATGCCGTTTGTGGATAGAACTCTTCCACGACCTCCGATTTCAGATCCGCATTTTAGATATTGGTCACCGTGCAATAGTATGGTTAAAGCTTAGATTCTTAATATTGTTTCACCGCAAATTCATAGTAGTATATTGAATCTCCGTGATGCTTCTTCTATTTGGAAGGATTTACATGTTAGATTTCACATTGTGAATCTACCACGAACCTTTCGATTGATTCAATAAGTCTTGGAATTAAAGCAAGGCACCATGAACTTGTCTACATACTACACCACTCTTAGATCACTATGGGATCAGCTTGAAAGTACTTCAAGTACTGGTATATGCTCCTGCTATGATTGTGGTAAAATGAAGGAAATGCAGTTTGAGAAAGTTCAAGAAAAGATCATCAAGTTCCTTACTGGTTTGAATGACTCTTTCTCGGAAATAAGAAGCCAGATTATCATGATGAAACCACTCCTTAGTCTCATTGAGGTATATGGCATCTTAGATCAGGAAGTCAACCAGCGAAATATCAATTCTACCAAAGGAGTTTCTCCTCCTTCCTCTCTCTTTCAAGTGACTGAATCAACCAGTCCAGTGATAGTTCTTGCAGCATCTTCTACCAATACTGGACAAAAGAAATCCAGACCTACTTGTTCTCATTGTAACAAAGTCGGTCACACAATGGATAAGTGCTTTGTCTTGCATGGTCATCCACCTGGATGGAATCCTAAAGCTAAGAATCAACAGAAAAGTGCATCTCCTGTGGTTGCACAAACGTTAGCCACTGATCACACTGATCAGTCTGCTGCACAGAATCCAACTGGGAATCTGACTAAAGAGCAGATACAACAGTTCATCTCTTACTTAAGTTCTCAATTAAAGACTGATCATCCTCAAGTTCAAGCTCCCAAAATTGGTCAAGTGACTGGTATTTCCTTCTCTTCCTACATCCTTAATCTGCTGTTTCTAAAAAAGATTTACCTAGACATTGTTGGGTGATTGATAGTGGTGCTACTCACCATGTCTCCTATGATCATAGCTCCTTTACTTATCTTACTGATAAGTTCAGTTCCCGAGTCACTCTTCCTACGGGTGAGACAATTGCAGTTATTGGAATAGGGACCATTTTGTTTAACAATTACCCTGTTAACAATGTGCTCTATATTCCAGAGTTTAGCTTGAACTTACTCAGTGTAAGTAAGTTAGCTACTGATTTACATGCTAAGGTCATTTTTGATGCAATGGATTGTATCATCGAGGAGCCTATCAAGGAGCGGATGATTGGACAGGGTAAACAGGCTGCTGGTCTCTACATCATCCACAATAACTCAACTCAGGAGAGGAGAACATACCAAGTGGATGTCAAGCTTAATGCTGTTGTTGATTTTCATGTTTGGCATAGTAGATTGGGACACCCTTCTTATGATAGAATGAAATTACTTTCTGATGTATTACCAAGTACAGCTATGAAAGGAAATAAAGACAATCCTCATTGTGATATATGTCCCCTTGCCAAACAAAAACACTTGCCGTTCCTTTCCAGACATAATATCAGTTCACACCTCTTTGATCTGCTCCATATCGACACCTGGGGACCATTCTCTATCAGTACAGTGGATGGTTATCGTTATTTCTTGACAATAGTGGATGATAAATCAAGAGCAACATGGCTATACTTGCTTAGGACCAAGAGTGAAGTTCTGCATATCTTTCCTCAGTTCCTACAACTTATTGAAAACCAGTTTGGGATTAAGGTTAAGGCGGTTCGATCAGATAATGCTAAAGAGTTAAAGTTTGATGCATTGTACAAGGAGAAGGGGATAATTTCATATCACTCTTGTCCAGAAACCCCTGAGCAGAACTCAGTCGTGGAAAGGAAGCATTAGCCCATCTTGAATGTTGCATGAACACTCATGTTTCAATCCCAAATTCCTTTGGAGCATTGGAGAGACTGTGTTCTAACAGCTGTTTTCCTTATCAACAGACTCCCTTCTCCAGTTCTGTCCAACATCTCTCCATTTGAGGTACTTTACTCTAAGAAGTCTGATTACTCTCTCTTTAAGACCTTTGGTTGTTTGTGCTACAGTTCTACTTCAAGCCAACAACGTCATAAGTTTCAACTTCGAGCTAAGACATGTGTTTTTTTTGGCTATCCGGTTGGATATAAGGGATATAAACTGATGGATTTGGAAACCAATGACATTCTCATCTCTAGGAATGTTATGTTCCATGAACATCTGTTCCCCTTTATCCAAACACAACGCTCTTCATCTATTCCTAATCTCTTCCAGGAGACACCTATACCCACTGATATGCATACTGATATGCCCACTGATATGCATACTGATATGCATACTGATATGCCTACTGATATGCCTACTGAGTCTTCACCAGAGACATCTTATGAAGTTTCTGGTGTACCATCTCGTCGACATGTTAAAACTCCTGGTTATCTCAAGGACTACTACTGCAATTATAGTTCTGAAGCAGTACCTTAGTCAATGACCAAACAACTCTCCTACCATCGGTTATCTTACTCTTACAAACAATATGTTTGTTATTGTTTGTACTATCACTAAGATTCCCGAGCCTACATCCTATACTAAGGCTAAAATCTTACCGGAATGGTGTTGTGCAATGAATGATGAACTCACAGCTCTTGAAAACAATGGGACTTGGAGTATTTGCAGTCTTCCTCAGAACAAGAGAGCTGTGGGATGTAAGTGGGTATACAAAGTAAAATTGAAGGCTGATGGCAGTTTGGAGCGATACAAAGCTCGCTTGGTTGCAAAAGGTTACACACAAAGAGAAGGTTTGGATTATCTTGATACCTTCTCCCCTGTAGCTAAACTGGTCACAGTGAAAGCCGTATTGGCTGTTTCTGCAGCTAAGAATTGGCACCTTACTCAATTGGATATCTCTAATGCTTTTTTCAATGGTGATTTGGAGGAAGAGATTTACATGTCCCTACCTCCTGGTTATGCTCCAAGACAGGGGGAATCTCTCCCTCCCAATGCTGCTTGTCGACTTCATAAATCCCTTTACGGTCTTAAGCAAGCCTCAAAACTATGGTTTTTGAAGTTCAGCACTACTCTTTCTGCTCTTGGTTTCATCAAATCCTCTGCTAATCACACTCTCTTCATCAAACGAGATCATGATACTTCTATTGTAGTATTGGTCTACGTGGATGACATTATAATTGCTAGTAGTGATAAGTCTCTGGTTGATCAGTTGAAACTCAGTCTGCAACAAGTTTTCAAGCTTTGAGACCTTGGTGTTCTGATGTATTTTCTTGGCTTGGAGATAGCCCGATCTTCTACGGGTATATCTGTGTGTCAACGGAAGTATGTTCTTAATTGCTAGATGAGCTTGGCATGCTTGGTTGTAAACCAAGCTCAATACCTATGGATCCAAACCTGAAACTATCACTTAACTCTGTTGATGCTCTGTTACCAGATGCAGAGCCGTATCGTCGTCTTGTTGGGAAACTAATGCATCTCACGATCACTCGTCCTGACATTACGTTTGTTGTTCATAGGCTATGTCAATTCACCTCTGCTCCTAGAGACTCCCATCTTCAGGCCGCTCACAGAGTTATTCACTATCTTAAGGGATCTATTGGTCAAGGACTGTTTTACTCTGTTTTTAATGATCTTAAGCTCACTGGCTTTACAGATGCAGATTGGGCTTCGTGTTCTGATACAAGACGATCAACATCAGGTTTCTGTATGTTTCCGGGATCGTCACTCGTCTCTTGGAAGTCCAAGAAACAAGCTACTGTTTCCAAATTCTCTGCTGAAGCAGGGTATCGATCCTTAGCTTCAACAGTTTGTGAGATTGTTTGGCTTACTAATCTTCTTTGTGAGCTCAGTGTCCCTCAGCTGTTACCAGTCAATCTCTACTGTGATTCCACTGCGGCAATTCACATCTCTCGGAATCCTGTCTTCCATGAGCGTACCAAGCACATCGAGATCGATTGTCACGTTGTTAGAGAGAAGCTTCAGTAGAATCTTGTTCAGCTTCTCCATGTTCGAATGGATCATCAGCTTGCTGACATCATGACTAAACCACTATTTCCTTCTCAGTTCCACTCTCTTCTTGGTAAGATGGGAATCCTCAATCTCTTCTCCCCATCTTGAGGGGGAATATTAGATGGTTATAGTCGGTTATAGTTGGTTAGATGGGTGGTTAAATTTCGTTAAGTCCAAACCATGGTTCAGTCTATGTAAACGTTCTATTTAACAGACATGTACAGTCATCATCCTCATTCAATGAGAATAACAGAATTCGTTACTCTGCTTCTCTCCATCTTCTTCCTCTCTCACTTTCTCTCAATAGTAAGGTGTTAGACTACAAGTTATGTGGAATATTTTCTATGGGTTTCAAATACACGTCTGAAAAAAATTATGAATGTAGATATACATTATGGTTCCCTTTCTGAACCGTTGGTCCATAAGTGTCACCCACATCCTCTATATTTCTTTCACAAAAAGGGTCACTCTTGTGATGTATGTAAGAATGATATAAATGGTTATATGCTTCGTTGTGAAGCGTGTGACTTTGATTTGTGTATACCTTGCTTTAATATACAGGAAAACATAAGGTATAGCAATCATGAATATTTTGTCACTCTATGTTGTGGCGAACAGACGAATGATAAATATTGGTGTGATATATGTGAGCAAGAATTAGATTCAAGTAAATAGTTTTACATATGCGATGATTGTGGAGTTACAATACATGTGGAGTGTCTACTTGGAGATTTCTTACGTCTTTTACGAGAATGTATTATTGACTATCATGGATACGAGTATGAAGTGGTTCTCAATAGTCACAACACTCGACCAAAATGCAAAAAGTGCCACTCTCGATGCAAGTTTCCAGTCATTTTAAAGGATCTTGAAGATAATCAATACATATGTTCACGTTTATGTTTTAAGAAGTTTTTTGTTTACTCTATGAGATAAATCTTTGAATTCTTATATGGGCCTGTTCTTTTGCCTATCACTGGCGACAGCGACAGGTTTCGGCGATGGAAATGTTGTTCTTTTGTGCGTCGTTGGCTGAGAGACGTGTTGCTAAGACATGTCGCCGAAACTCGTCGCTGAGTTGTTCTTTTACCTGTCGCTAGTTCAGCGATAAGTTTCGGCGGCACGTTTCGACGATAAAAAAATAAACGCTGAAATTTTCAGCGACTCGAATTTTTAATCGCTCGTCGCCGAAACTCGTCACCGAAACACGTCGTTGGTTCAACGACAAGCAAAAAAACAACACTCTGTCGCTGTCGCCGAAACTCATCGCTGGCGACAACAAAAAAAACAACATCACTCGTCGCCCGTCGCTGACGCCAGCGACAGACAAAAGAACATGCCCTATGTATAACATTTTGGATGCAATGGTTTATTGTTGTTTTAATTCATCGTTCGTACTTTTTCACAAGCTTAATTATGTATTAGGCAAAACAATTCTTTGGCTAACAGTGAAAGATGGAGGCTATTTTATGCATTAGGAGTTAATAGCATTATGTACGGCAATATCTTATAAAAAAATATACAGTATTTATCTAGGTTTATATATTAATGATCATTCAAATCTTAACGACGACTTCTACCATATATATATATATATGGGTATCCAATATTTTAAGAAAAATACTCATAAATCACATCCCATCTATTTAAATATAATATATTTATCAATAAATAATAGAGAAAAATTCGAAGACCAATTCTCCAACTTAGTTGTTCACATGTTGGAGCTTGTTCTTAATTATTTTGGATATTAATTACGAACCGATCCAATTCTAAGCGACGACTTGTAAAATAATTGAATTATATAAGAACTAATACCGGGTCATTACTTATCATATTTATTTTTGTATTAACATTATATTTTACTTTTTAATCACGCTTACCAAATACTGACATTATTTAAACATGAAATAATTTTTTTTATTAATTAGTTAATAGAAGACGGGTTTTCAAAAATATCCTTATAATAGAAAAGCCGGTCACTTGTATTATTTAAAATGACTCTCCGCAGTTGGCAGTATAAGATTACTTGACATCAAATTTATTAGACAATGACTTAAATACTAATAAATCTCTTAGTTGACTAAAATAATAACCGAGTAATATAAAAAAGTAGTACGTATCATTCTGTCACAATTTAATTGATTTTTTTTTTAGAGATTTCAATGATATTAAGAAATATTTATTTATTACTCAAATATGTAATTTCCTTAACTATTTTCGGTTTTTTAATATATTTTTTTTAAAATTAATATTTTGTATTAAACATTTTCTTTTTCCTAATATATATTATAATTAGAAGTGTTTACATAGTAAATATCATATCAGGAGTATGATTTTATTCATTTGGAGCTTGTTCTTAATTATTTTGGATATTAATTACGAACCGATCCAATTCTCAACGACGACTTATAAGAGAAATGAATTATATAAGAACTCATATCCGGTCATTACTTATTACACTTATTTTATCTATTAACATTTTTATATCTTGTGTTTCAATCATTTTCAACAATATACTTATATAACATTAAATAAAACTTTTTGTTGTAATGTAACAAAACTTGGGACTTAAGACTTTTCTGAAAAGTAAAAAGAAAAAAAAAGTATTTTTTTCTTTGTGAAAAAATGTTTTTAAGAATGTATTGATCACATTCTTGAAAGCAATATTCTTTAATTATCCCTAAAAAGCATTATTAAGCATTTAAACATGATTCAAATTTCTATTAGTTAATTATTAGGAAAACCACTACTTGATTATTTAAAATGACTACTGGACATGATTAGATTGATTACTATTAGATTAGTTGACATCAAATTTATATTAGAAAATGACTTATAAAAAATAATAACTCTCTTAGTTGTTCACTTGTTAAAATTATTTGGTTTTCTAAATGATATAAATTTAATTATTCATATCTTCTATAATTATCTCTTCTGTTAATTTCATTTTGATATCTCAACAACTAAAATGGATACAAATGCGTTAGTAAAGCTACCTGTTCATGAGCATCTGATTTATCCTTCACCTCGATTTGTTTATACCGATTGTGGAGGTTGTCGTGTAAAAGGTGTGATGTACGATGGTTATATTTGCAGTGATCCTACGTGTCTTATATGGTTCCATAAAGATTGCACAGAGGCTCCATCGGAGATTAACCACTCTTCTCATCCCCAACATCCTCTTCTTCTAACTATTTATAAGAAAGATTACAAATGTGATTTTTGTGACAAAGAGCAAGTATTAGGGGTCATGAGTCATATGGGTTACTGTTGTTCTATATGTGATTTCAATGTGGATTTGATTTGTGGGATGAAACCACCATGCCTTACTATTGAACATCCTATGTGTCACGATCATCCACTTGTTTTTTCGAAGACACAAAAGAGAGAAATCTTTTGTGGAGTATGCAACGATTCAATCGATGGACCTTCTTATACATGTACAGAATGTGATATATATTTTCACTTGGATTGCATTCGACTTGGGAAAGAGGTAAATCATCCTTGTCATTCTAATCATTCTCTCAAGTTCATCGCATATGAATCACTAGTGGATGATGCTGAGAAGACTTGTTTAATATGTGGAGTAGGAGATTTTGAAGGTATGGTTTATCATTGTTCATTGTGCAACTTCACTGTCTGCCTTGGATGTACCAAAATTCCACCACCTCTTATTATTGACCATACCAAAACACACAAACATCCACTTACTCTGCTTTCTAAAAAAATCTCAACTACTTGTAACTATTGTGGGGACAAAGAACAAGTGTTGCCTTATATGTGTCTTCAATGTGATTTTGTTGTCAATGGATTATGTATTGGCTTACCTCGTGTTATAAACATCAATCGTCATGATCATCGAGTTTATTTCAATACTCATCTTGGTCCTGGATATTCAAAATGTCAAATTTGTCATAAAAGTATAAGCCAATACAGCGGAGGTTATTCTTGCTCCATTTGCCTTGACTATGCTGCTCACTCTCAATGTGCAGTAGATTATAAGGTATGGAATGGTGTGGATTTGGAAGGAATACCTGAAATTATCGAAGATATTGCACCGTTCAAGATAGTGGGTGATAACTTGATACGTCATGTAAGTCATGACAAACATATTTTAAGACTCCACAAGAATAATATTACATATGATCAACTCACACGTTGCACAGCATGTATCCATCCTGTAGGATTTGAACCAATCTACGGATGTGAAGAGTGTTGTTTCATTCTTCACGAGAAATGTGCTAATCTTCCTTTGAAGAAAAGGCTTGTTTTTGACAGTTTCCCATTCACATTAGTGATGAATGATGGTCATCAGGTTTTAGATTGCAAGTTATGTGGAATATATTCTATTGGTTTCAGTTACACGTCTCAGAGAAATATTGTTGCAGATGTACATTGCGGATCTCTCTCAGAGCCATTGGTACATAAGTGTCATCAACATCCTCTACTTTTTTTTTACAAAGAGGATCACCGTTGTAATATATGTAAGAATGATAAAAATGATTATTGGCTTCGTTGTGATGCATGTGACTTTGATTTGTGTATGCGCTGCTCTACTATACCAGAAGAAATAAGGTATAGCAACCATGAACATCCTATTACTCTATGTTGTGGCGAAGAGGCGAGCGAGAAATATTGGTGTGATATATGCGAGAAAGAGTTAGATCCAAGTAAATGGTTTTACACATGTGATGATTGTGGAGTTACAGTACATGTTGAGTGTATACTTGGAGATTTCTCACGTCTATTACCAGGATGTGTCATTGACTATCATGGGTACGAGTTTGAAGTGGTTCTTAATAGTTACAATACTCGACCAAAATGCTGTATGTGTGTTTCTCGATGCAAGTTTCCGGTCATCTTGAAGGATCTTGAAGATAATGACTATATATGCTCCCGTTTATGTTTTATGAAACTTTTCGAAGAAGCGTAAAATTTTGAAATTTTATTTGTTTTACATATAACAATATTCAATGTTTTTATGATTGTTTTACTTCATTATTTGTAATTTTTTCTGCTATATTTAACAAGTTGTATTGCATATTACAGAACAGTTCTTTGGTTATAGTGAAAAAAACGCATCAATTTATGGTTGATTAATTTGAAATATTATCTTAGTAGATATTTGAAAAATATGCAAAAGTGATGTAGCCCATGATCTTATATATTAGTCAATATTAGTCTTCTAACATAAATTATGGTCATGTGTAACTATTAATCATCATCTTACGAAATTCATGTCGATAATGTTTCCAGAATTAGATTAGAATTCTGACCAATCCCAAATACATATTTGGGTTTTATTTTCTAGTAATTAATTGTACCCAACAAAAAAGAGAGAAAAATACACTAAAATTATACTTAAGAAACTGGCAGGTTTTTGAGTTCGAACCGTAGTTATTCACTTTAAGAGTTTTTATATTTATAAATATTATCAGTTAACAAAAAAAATGATGAACCACTAGTGTACCTCAAGAACAATGAAAAACAGTTGATTTTAGTGATTTATTTGTATAACCTGAAATTTTTCTTTTGATATTTTAGCATTTTGATTTTTTTGTGATTATACGTTTGTTTAGGGGCGATCCAGAAATTTTACTGACTGGATACAAAGTAAAAAGTTATTAAAACAAATATAATATTATACTTAAACGGAGCAATATTGAAACCAAAACTCAATAACATTTTATAAACATAATATTAATTAAAATTACAACTAAAAAATAATTTTAATTAAAATAAATTCTAAACTTAATATTAATACAAAAAATGAACTTAAAATAAAAAAACTAAAACATATTATGAATTAAAAATAAATTTAAACCATAATATTAAATAAATAAAAAACATAATAAAACTAATTTTTAGACATAATATTAATTAAAGATAAAAATTACTTACGACGGCCAGTAAATTTACGAAACAAAACACAATATGAATTAAAAATAAATTTATAATGTAATATTAATTGAAATAAAACTACAGTATAGTATTAATTAAAAATATATTTTTAATATTGTATTATCTAAAATAAATTTAACCAGAATGCTAATTTAAAATAAATTTAAACGTAATATTTAATATTATATTATAATGCATAACTATTAAAAAACATGTAAGAAAAATTATAAGTTAAAACAAAATTGTATATATATGATTGTATCATTTATTTACTAAATATGGAAATTCATTTGTTTACCAAAAATAATAAAAGCATACTCAAATTTTTTATATTTATTTCTTATAAATATGAAAATTCGTTTTTAAAACATTAAAAAAAGGAAAAAATTGAATGGATGCACTCAAATTTATTAAGTGGGTGCACTATTATTTATTAATGAAAATCAATAAACAAAAACATAAAAATAACAAAGGAAAAAAAAAATCAAAATTACACTGGTGCCTGTGTGCACCCACACCCATATACATACATCCGCCCCTGCGTTTGTTCGTTTGCTAATAATATTTTAAAACATAATCTCAATAACTAAAAATTAACCCGTATTATGTGTGGGATAAGAATGTTTTCAAATACAGATAAAATTTTGATTATCAAGTGGAACGGTTACGGGTATTAGTTCAACGTTGTTGAATTTAAACAAATGGAGAGAATTATGATTGTAGTTAGTTGATGTTTTATCATCATTAAAATCAACATTATCATCATCATTTGATGTTTATTTGTTTTTTTTGGTTCTTTTTGGTTCTTTTTTCCTTGCTAGCTTTTAAAATTTGTTAACTAATTTTGTATTTTTAATTAATACTTGTGACGCATTATATATTTGAGAACAAAATATTTCAGTTGCTTCTATAATTTTTTTTTAGACGACGATTCCTGACTTTTTATGTTAAACTATTTTAATTGCTTCTATATCAACAGTTAATTTTCATTTTAAAAACATGAATTACTTTGTTCCATAGAAATAAAGAAAATTAAAAAATGCATTTTTTGTCAAGAAAAATATAAAGTTGTTATCAAGTTTATTAGATGTCTTGGAAAATTAAAGGATAAAAAGTATATATGTTATTTTTATTGTGGATAGTTTTTTGAAAGGAATTTTTATATAGAAGATTGTTTATGCCTAATTATATGTTATACATTCATAATGAAACATAACTTAGAAAATGCTATAATAAAATTCTACAGTGTAAAATTGCACAAACTTTTGAAAAAAAAACTGACTCCATTCTTGATTGATTCTCAAGAATACTGGTTTCTTTCCACAAAAAATATCTACAATTCTCAAAAATTCATGATGCCATCGGTTTGTAAATCCTGTTACAAAATTATTTTATTTAGAAGGATTAAAACTTTAATTATCTTTCCATTCTCTATCTTGAACTTAATATTTTTGTTTCCTCCTATTTTATTTTATCTATTTAATATAACTTTTTGGTCTAATTTATTTTGATATTTAAAGTTCGAATTTATTAAATTTGATTTGATTTTTATTAAGTTGGAAAATATATTTGACAATAAAAAAAATTAAGTTTTCTTTTGTCAACACATTTTTAATCAATAATTAGCAATCTAAACAAAAAGATATATGGTTGTTATTTATATGAGCTATATTTGTTTTTCAAATGGTGTGATTCATAAGGCCTGGACCCCGTGAAACCGAAATCTCCCCCTCGGTCTGGAAGGCGCCACCGGAAGGATGGCTTGCATGCAACTTCGACGGGGCTTGGAACAATCAAGATCATCTCACTGGACTCGGCTGGGTTCTGCGCAATGAATCAGGAGAGGTTCTCCTGTGGGGCGCAAAGAAAATCCCTACCTAGATCTCCTCAATCTTGGCGGAAGGCGAAGCTCTCCTTTGGGCTTTGGAAGCAACCAAGAGCAGAGGTTTCAAGAAGATCCTCTTCATATCAGACTGCCAACCGCTGGTGTCAGATCTCAATGGCCCCAGCCGTCAACCAGTGCTAGCAGGAATTCACCAGCAACCTCGCTCCTAATCGGACAAGAAGACCTTCTGATTTTCCGGAGAAGAAGCGCAAACATCGCGGCCGATGCGATTGCCAAATCCGCGAAATCGTTCGTCGATTACTCTACAATCATTTCCAATGTTTTATCGTTTTCAATTCAAGGTCAAAAGGAGAGTATGGTTGTCAAAGCAAGGAAGCAGAAAGTCTGGCTGAATTGCTAGACTCAGCAAAGCAAGTGAGGAACGATGCACCCAAGTCCGACTTAGGTGAAGTTAGACAGCGGAAATTGGAGGATAACGGAAGCTTTGAACCAACACCATGGGACCCCTTGAAGGCGCCAAAGGTGGAGCTCAAGCCCTTGCCGGCTGGGCTCAGGTATGAATATCTTGGTGATGACCTTACTTATCCTGTGATAATTAATGCCAATTTGTCTGACGTAGAAATTGGACTCTTACTTGCTGAGCTTAGGAAATACCGTAGAGCGTTAGGTTATTCTTTAGACGACATCCCTGGAATTGAAA
>ASZG01036109.1:0-13340 GCA_000411095.1 Aethionema arabicum
AAAATTAAAAAAAAAAAAAAAGGGGACGGCGTGAAACAGTTGTTGGAGAGGCACTTCAAGGGTAAAAAAAAAACACCTTCGTACCACTTTATGAAGGCTATTTACTGTTATACCCTCACACGCGCGATATAACCTCGGTTTTGTCCACACTTGCCCTTAAATTTAACCCATTCAATAACCCGACCCGACAAGAACCAGCCCAACTGGAACGTTTTGTATCCAGTTTCGTGTTAAAGGTAAAGACTTTGGGCGTGTGGCTCAGGAAAGGCCGCAGAGACACCGACATATTTTGAGAAACCGATAAACTTTTAAAATTTAGTTTTGAGAGAATGATAATTATGTAACTTTATATTATCTGAAAATAAACAAAATACAGAAGATGATTTATGCTCAAGACTCAATAAGTTTAGTTTGAGGTAGCATATCTTGCGATCTAGAGACTAATCTACTTATTATCTTAAATAAAGGTTAAGAAACTCTTCGAAAGGTTCAAATTTGGACGGTTTGACAATTATATAATTAGATTTTATGAAGCAAAAAGGTTTTTGCCTTTCTCTTTTTTTCTACTTTTGGAGAAAACAAAGCTCGTTTGTAAAAAAGAACGACAGGTTTTTTCTAAGATCAACCCTTCACATGAATGATGGAATAAGAATTTTGAGATTAATTTTGCAATATCATAGCGTATTTGGAACAGAAATCGAGATAAAAGTCAAATCCCGTGCAATTGAGTTAAAAGTTTTGTTATTTTGTGTGGGTGACTGTTGCGTAACGAATTATGAGTTTCCCTTTTGCGAAAAGCTATGGTTTTTTCAAATTATTGATGAAACCGACTGATGGATGTCTTCGTTTTCCCCATTTTCTGCGTTTTCGAGCTGATGGGTTCTCTACGTTTCTGTGCAGCCGGTATCGTGAGGCCACGACGGGGAACAGATCCATATCGGCTTCTTCCTCTTCTTTTCCAATGTCCGGCGGAACCAAGGCAGAAGAAGTAGACGGCGTTACGCTGCTTTCGGGGCTTCCAGACAAGTACGATGGCGTGATAGCGGAAATGAGTTTGCCCATGGATCCTTCTGTCTTCTCCACTGTTCTCCGAGCCTCTCTCTCAAACTGGAGACTTCAGGTCTTATTTCTTTTGCTTTTTTTTTGTTAGATTGATCTGATGGATAGTGCAGATGCATGAGTGGAGGAAGATCATTCGTTATCCGAATTCCATTTCCACTTCTCTGCAGTTATAATCAATTCCAGTAAATGTGTTGCATAAAAAGCCATTTAATTTAGGGGCCACAAACTGTGTATGCACTAGCTTCCTGAAGATTATTGTATATGTCCTTCACTGTTAAGTTAAGTGTAGTCTAATGTGGGCCAACGACTTTGTGTTTCTCTGTTTATAGAGAATAAAGAAGGTGAATTCAAATGAAATAACAATCATTATGATTACTTGTGTACTGTACACAGGGAAAGAAGGGAGTGTGGATCAAATTGCCGAGAGAGCTTATCAATCTTGCTGAAACTGCTGTGAAGGTGTGTTACTTGATGCTATTCCAATAATTACATTTTTTTGTTAAGTGTCTGGGAGATTCATCAGTAACTGTATAGGAAGGATTCTGGTTTCATCACGCTGAGGAAAACTACTTGATGCTTGTGCATTGGATTCCCAGTGGAGACCACACACTTCCTGCCAATGCATCTCACCGTGTTGGCGTAGGTGCCTTCGTCATTAACCACAACAAAGAGGTGAGAGGAGATGATGTTCACCGCTTCTATAAGAATATATCAAAAAAGGATCCTTAAGAAATGCAATCTTTGTGTTTTGTATTCCATTCTAAAGGTGCTGGTTGTTCAAGAGAAGATCGGAAGATTTCGTGGTCAAGGTGTCTGGAAGTTCCCCACGGGAGTAGTAAATGAGGTGCTGCTTGCTTTCAAAATTCACATAGCATAGTTTGGGGTTTGATTCTCTGATTTGCTCTTTGTTTTGTGTCCAGGGTGAAGACTTACATGAGGCTTCCTGCAGAGAGGTTAAAGAAGAGACAGGAGTAAGCACCATTGATGTATTCATTTTTCTTCTTTTTCAGTTCACATGACATGAACTGAGCTTGTTTGCTAGCTAAGCTCACTCGTAATCTTCTTTGTATCTGTATATGTTTTTAGGTGGACGCAGAATTCGTCCAAGTATTGGCCTTCAGGTACAACTCCTTGGACCATAACCACACCATCTGCTCTAATATTACCAGAAAACTGACGCTTTCTGTTATCAATTCTGGCAGACAGACACACAAAGCATTCTTCGAAAAGTCCGGTTTGTTCTTTGTGTGTATGTTAAAGCCTCTTTCTACGGAGATAAATCCGCAGGAGTCAGAGATAGAGGCAGCTCAGTGGATGCCATGGGAGGAATACAAGAAGCAACCATTCGTACAAAACCATGAGCTATTGAGGTATATGACAGAGATTTGCTCTGCTAAAACCAACGGAAACTATGCAGGCTTCACTCCTCTCCCAGTCTCTGCACCTGATCAGCGTGGTGACTGGTATTTCAACACCCGCGACCTCCATCTTTCCCGCACATGACTCATCTTTTCTTCTTAATCTCAGTTTTCTTTGTTTCTTTGCTCACTGTCTATCTAAGCATTTCGAATAGTTGTTCTTAGCTATTACGAAAGAAACAACCGATATCGATGCAAACATTTGCATTAAAAATGATCAAAATCCAACATACAATGGCTTTTGCTCAAACATATTTCTTCATATTTACACAGCCGCAAAATCTTACCTTAAGTGCACACCTGATTTTACATACCACCAATGTTCTATAATGCGTGGATCGAACACACACAAAAACTGTATATACAAAAGTAGGTACTTGGAGACTAATATTACCTATTTATAGGTAAAAATACGCATAATGTGTATATATGAATCTATATACAGAGAGCCACTTCACCAATTTTTAAGTCCTTGTCCGCCCTGAGGTAGCTCCACCTCCACCACTGCCATTGCCATTGCCACTGCCCCCTGAAGGTCCATACATATGGTTCTGCTGTTGGAGAAACTGGTGATGTTGATGATACTGCATTCCACCACCGTAGAATCCCATTCCAGAGTTCCCTCCGCCACCATCGTTGACAGCATCTCTCTGATGATCGCTCGAGTCACCACCTGTCTGTGGTCTCCCTAGGCCAGTTCTTTCCCCTTCGATTTCTCTGAATCTCTGCAAGTAAACTTTCAAGGGATCAACATAGTCCTCGAACCCTAGAGTGGTCATGGCCCATAGCAAATCATCTCCGTTAATCGTCTTTCTCTTCTCCTTTTGACATTTATCGGATGCCTCTCCGGTGACGAAACTTATAAACTCCGACACACACTCCTGCATCGTTTCTTTAGCATCTTTTGAGATCTTAGCGTTTGCTGGCAAAGCCTTCTTCATGATTCGGCTCACGTTAGCGATAGGCAGAAACCTGTCTTGCTCTCTGGGGGACAACGACGATTGCCCGTTGTGATTGTTCCCGTTTGGACCTCCCCCGGAATCCCTATCGGAATCCCCCATAACAAGACGACCTCGGCGCACACAACTTTTACAATTATAAGATGAAAACTTTACTCTTTTCAAATATAGAAAGAGATCATGGTTTCAGTTCCACCGTTGATTTAAGATTCGGTGGTTGACTTGAAATACTGAAGCCGGGAAATTAGGGTTTTAAAAAAAGCAAGGTCTTTTAGGATGTCTGCTGGAATTGTACACAGTAGTTGAAAGAGTCGCCGGAGATTATATAAGTCGAGGACGCACGACTTCTGGTCAGTTGACAAATGTACACACATGAACCGTCCGTTTTCTGATAAGATTCTGACAACTGGATATGTGTTCAACCGTTGGATTGGAATGAGATAAATAGCCCTTTAAGGATTTGCCACGTGTTGCGGACCGTTAGTGGACCCAGCCCTCCTTTTTGTTTCGAGAGATAACAAAGCCACGCGCAGAAGGGAACGTGATCATCACAAATTACATAAAGAGCAGCGCGTGGATCTCAAGGGATGGAGAAAATAGCGTTTGTGGAGACAGAGGATAACTGCCACTCAACAACCTATTGAAACATCAGTCAATTGTGTTGGATGGGGAGGTGTGTGTGTGGTGGGGTTTAGGGTTCATGACCATCAAAGCTGCATCCACCAATCAGGAGGCTTTTTTGCGCACTTTGGACGGACTTGATCTTTTCCCTCAAGGGTCCCAACCCAACTATTTTAATTTTTCTAAGCACATGGTTAATTATACTCACCAGCTGGATTAAGTTCGTAATGATATAGTTAAAGGTTGTCTATATGGGAAACTAAATGGCCCGCAGTGATATGAGAATGTTCGAATAGTCTCATTAATTATAAATATATTTTTATATATATAAAACATAAGTAGGGAGAGAGTATTGATTTTTTTTCCACATGTAGGCTACAAAGCTAAAATTAAATGCAGTTTTCCGCTATTGGGTGGATTCGAACCACTAGAATTAATGGTTAAGATTAATTTATTTAAATGTAATGGTCTATATTAAAACTGAAAATATACAAATAGTTGATAACACCTTTTTGTGTAGTAACTACTTAGAATAATGGTTAAGATTAATTTATTTAAATCTAATTGTCTAAATTAAAACTGAAAAAATGCAACTGGTTGATAACACATTTTCGTTTAGTAACTACTTAGAATCAATGGTTAAAATTAATTTACTTAAATCTAATGGTCTAGATTAAAACTGAAAATATTTAATTGATTGATAACACATTTTCGTTTAGTAACTACTTATAATTAATGGTTAAGATTAATTTATTTAAATCTAATGGTCTAGATTAAAACTAAAAAGATGCAAGTGATTGATAACACTTTTTTCCTTTGGTAACTACTTATAATCAATGGTTATAATTAATTTACTTAAATCTAATGGTCAAGATTAAAACTGAAAAATATGTGAGTTATCACACATTTTAATTAATGGTTGAGATTTATTGAAAATTTAAATTTAAATGTGACACATTTTCATTTAGTAATCATTTAATCAATAGTTGATATTGATTTATTGAAATCTAATGGCTTAGATTCATTATGTAGAGATGTGAGTTATGACACATTTTCGTTACTATATATAATCAAAGTTTTGGTTTTTCAAGAAACTTCAAAATTTTGGTTTTCTAAAAAATCTCAAATTTTTGCTTTTCCAAGAAACTTGTCACTTGTCTATTCTACATACATAAAAGTTTATTGTTTTCAATATTTTTAATGTTTTTGTCATTTTATTAATGTTGTGTTGTCTATAGTGGTGAAACTTTAAATTACATGACTATTATTAATCATACTGAAAATAATGTTTAAAGTTCTTGTATTTTTTAAACACAAAAAAGTTTCCATAGAATCTATTGTGTTTGTTTTCGTGTCAAAGGAATATCGAAGAGTTAATTTTAATTATAACAAATATCATATTAATTAAAGAGAGTGAAATGATTATGAAAATTCTTTTACAGTTCTCGATTAATTTCAAAGTCATATTGAATATATAATTTTATATAAATATCTCTTTTTTTAGTCGCATCACGTTGCATTGTTTGTGTTTTTGGGTATGCGATCACTGACGAATCTAGATTTTTAACTTTTGATTAACTTCTCATTTTTACCGTATGTTCTTAATTGTTTAAATTTTGAACAAAATCACCTATTTATGTTTTCTTTTCTTGTTTCACACATTTATAAAAAGAAATTTGATTGTTTGAAGAAGGAAGAAGAACGAGATTGGATTGCCTTTGACGGTGATTTGACTTACTTCCTAACTTTTTTTTAATTCTTTTACTATACATCGATTTTATGTTCTTCTACAGTTCTATTCTTTGTTTTCTGTGGTCGATCGATCAAAAAACTGAAGTTTCTCGACTTTCTGAAACCCTAGAATTTTCACAAAAAAATCTACTTTAGCGTATGTTTTGTTTTATTCTTCCTTTTACATGATTGTTTTGACCTCATGAAAAAATGCACTTCTGTAAAGACAAGAATGAGAAACAAATTCTTATGCTTTGATTTTATGGTAACTACATCTCGATGTTTGATAATTTCCAGGAAGCAGAGAAAAATTGGTCGGTGGTGTGACGTTAATAATATAATGTAGATGTTTATCATATCTCGAAAAACCAAATGTTTTTTTTACTTGGACCACAAACATGTCTCATTAGTTGAAATACAAATTTAATGCAACCATGCATTTGGTAGAGCCAAACTTTTGTGTCTTTAAAACTGAGGGAAGGATTTACAAGTGAAAACCCACTAATCCAATTTGTTCCAACAAAATCTATATATAATAGTAAAATGAGTTTTAGAGTCTGCTGATGTCATCATTATTAAATCCAACGGTTGTGATTGATTTTGTAAAAATAAAATGATGTCATCAATCTATATCAATAGTTGAAATTAAATTTGAATGGATGTCATTGATATCACATATTCACATCTTTTTGTTTAATAATTCCTAAAATCAATTGTTAAGATTAATGTATTTAGTTCTAATGGTCTAAATTAAACATTAAAAGATGCAAGTGGTTGATAACACATTTTTATTTAGTAACTACTTATAATTAATGGTTAAGATTAATTTATTTAAATCTAATAGTCTAGACTAAAACTAAAAAGATGCAAGTGATTGATAACACTTTTTTCCTTTAGTAACTACTTAAAATCAATGGTTAAGATTAATTTACCTAAATTTAATAGTTTATATTAAAATTAAAAGATGCACGTGATTAATAACACTTTTCGTTTAGTAACTACTTATATTCAATGGTTATGATTAATTTATTATAATCTAATGATCAAGATTAAAACTGAAAAGATGTAAGTCTTTTAACACCTTTTCGTTTAGTTACTACTTAGAATCAATGGTTAAGAGTAATTTACTTAAAATCTAATTATGCATATTAAAACTAAAAAGATGCAAGTGATTAATAACACATTTTCCTTTAGTAACGAATTATAATCAATGGTTATGATTAATTTACTTTAGTCTAATGGTCAAGATTAAAACTAAAAAGATGCAAGTGGTTTAATATCTTTTTGTTTAGTAACTACTTAGAATCAGTGGTTAAAATTAATTAACTTAAATTTAAAGGTCAATATTAAAATGATTAATAACACTTTTTTGTTTAGTGACTACTTAGAATCAATTGTTAAAATTAATTTATTAAATTATAATGTTCTAATAACTACTTATAATCAATGGTTATGATTAATTTACTTTAATCTAATGGTCAAAATTAAAATTGAAAAAGGTGCAAACGGGTTGATAACACTTTTTTGTTTAATAACTATTTAGAATCAACGGTTAAGATTAATTTACTTAAATTTAATGGTTTATATTAAAACTAAAAAGATGCAAGTGATTAATAATACTTTTCCGTTTAGTAACTACTTATAATCAATGATTATGATTAATTTACTCTAACTCTAATGGTCAAGATTAAGACTGAAAAGATGCAAGTGGTTTAAGACCTTTTCGTTTAGTAACTACTTAAAATCAATGGTTGAGATTAATTTTGAATGGATGTGTTGATAACACATACTCAGACTTTTTCCTTTAGTAACCACTTAGAATCAATAGTTAAGATTAATTTACTTAAATCTAATGTTTTATTTTAAAACTAAAAAGATGAAAATGATTAATAACACATTTTCGTTTAGTAACTACTTAGAATCAATGGTTATAATTAATTTATTTAAATCTAATGATCTAGGTTAAAACTGAAAAGATGCAAGTGATTCGTAACACTTTTTCGTACGTGTAGTAACTACTTAGAATCAATGATTAAGATTAATTTACTTAAATCTAATGGTCTAGATTAAAACTAAAAAGATGCAAGTGATTGATAACACATTTTCGTTTAGTAACTACATAGAATCAATAGTTAAGTTTAATTTACTTAAATCTAATAATTTAGATTAAAACTCAAAAGATGCAAGTGATTGATAACACCTTTTCGTTTGATAACTACTTATAATCAATGGTTAAGATTAATTTACTTAAAAGTCTATAATGATCTAGATTAAATTTGAAAAGATGTAATTGATCATTTGATAATTACTTAAAATCAATTATTAAAATTAATTTACTTAAATATAATGGTCTAGATTAAAATTGAAAAGATGCAAGTGATTAATAACACCTTTTGTATGTTAACTATTTAGAATCAATGATTAAAATTAATTTACTTAAATCTAATGGTCTAGATTAAGACTGAAATTATGCAAATGATTAATAACCTTTTCGTTTAGTAACTACTTAGAATCAATGGTTAAGATTAATTTACTTACATCTAATGGTCTAGATTAAAACTGAAGAGACGCACTTGATATATAATACTTTTTCGTTTGGTAACTACTTAAAATCAATGATTAAAATTAATTTACTTAAATCTAATGGTCTAGATTAAAACTGAACAGATGCAAGTTATTGATATCACATTTTCGTTTAGTAACTACTTAGAATCAATGGTTAAGAATAATTTACTTAAATCTAATGATCTAGATTAAAAGTGAAAAGATGCAAGTGATTGATAAGAGCTTTTCGTTTAGTAAATACTTAGTATCAATGATTAAGATTAATGTACTTAAATCTAATGGTCTAGATTAAAAATGAAGAGATGTACTTGATATATAACACCTTTTTGTTTGGTAATTACTTAGAATCAGTGGTTAAGATTAATTTAAATGGTCTAGATTAAAACTCAAAAGATGAATGATAACACCTTTTCGTTTAGTAACTACTTAGAATCAATGGTTAAGATTAATTTACTTAAATCTAATGATATAAATTAAAACTAAAAAGATGCAAGTGATTGATAACACATTTTCGTTTAATAATTACTTAAATCAATGGTTAAGATAAATTTACTTAAATCTAATTGTCTAGATTAAAACTGAAAAGATGCAAGTGATTGGTAACAACTTTTCGTTTAGTAACTACTTAAAATCTATGGTTAAGATTAATTTTCTCAAATCTAATTGTTTAGATTAAAACTGAAGAGATTTACTTGATATATAACACCTTTTCGTTTGATAATTACTTAAAAGATTAATTTACTAACTCTAATGGCCTAGATTAAATCTGAAGTTATGTAGTTGATTATAATACCTTTTCATTTGATAATTAGATTAAATTGAAAAATTGATTAATATAAAACATTTTTTGATATCTCAATAAATAAATTTTGGAGAGAGATCATCTCACAATTTTATTAAGTTTTGCAAATATTTCATTGGTAATGTAAACTACTGATTAGTGATTTTAAGTCTTTTAAATTTCTTCTAATATATTCTGTTTATGCTATTTTTGGTTGGTCTTAAATTTGTTTAGAGATCTTTTGTGCAAATTATTTTTTGGTTTTTGTTTTTTATTAACAATATTTGTCTTTAAATGTTCTTAATTTCAATATTTTTTTTATGATGATTGATGTGAGTTCCTCGAACACTTTCTTGTTTGATTTAATTTATGTGCTATGATTTTTTTTCTTTACAAAGTTATTAATATTTGATTAATATTGTTTATCTTTAAAGGTTCTTTTAATTCGATATGCACTTCAGAATGATTGATGATATGAGTTTCTCAAACACTTTATTGGTTAATTATTTTATTGTACTGTGAATTTTCGTATAAATAGAAACAACATTACATGAACCTGTGCTTGCATTTTGCTTACAATAATTTATTTGTTTTTTATTTGGTGTTTTAATTATACCGATATGTTGTCATTCCTCCTTTGATATTTTTCTATTTTTTTTATTAATATTATTATTATTTTACAAAAGTCAATGTGTTTCATTTTCCGCTTTTGAAAATCGTTGACAGTTTCAACAAGAATTCGTGAATTGAATCATTGTTCTCAGTGATGATTAATTATAAAACTCTATAGGTAAAATCTATGAATCCACAATTTTATGTTATTATTATTTTGATGTAATAAATTTAAGTTTTATTTATTATATATTTGTTATACATAAAAATAATTTATTACAAAAGATAAATATAAATTTTCAATTCTCCATATTTTTATCAAAACATTTATCCGTGCGTTACCGTGCGGGTTCGATACCTAGTATCTATTAATAGTAAATGATTAAAAAAATATTTATAATTCATTATTTATATTTTTTTAGAAAATAATTATATAATGAAATATCCTAAAAAGTAACAATTTTTAATTTATATAATTGTTTGCAAATTTTGCGGGTATATTTCTAGTATATTACTATATTAGACTTACATAAATTTCATATTTAAAAAAATTCCAATTAATTAACAATTAGTATTTTTATTGAAGGCAAACTGCTGATTTTAAATTTAAACAAATCTATATAAATTAACATTTTCCAGTTAACATGCAGTTTTTTAAATATAATATTACAAATGTATAAAATTTAACTTAATATTAAATTCAAATTTCAGATTTTAAAAGTACATTTAAAAGTATATTAAATAATATTGAAGTATATTAATTATACAACATTAATTTTTCATTTTATTTTGCAATAATTATTTAAAACCTCTTCAATTTTTAACAATTCCTACTATCCCATCATCTTGATTTATTAACATCATTTAAAATAAAAATTAATCTTTCTAAAAAAAAAATCATAACTTCTAGCAGTTACATCTAACCGTTTTTTTATGTTTAAAAAATACCATTATCTCTATCATTTTCCTTTTCCAATTCTAAATCTTCATTCTCTATTGTCTCTCTAATTTTCTATGAAATTTTTGTCTTCTATTTCTTTTGTGTATTTCTAATTATATATTTTGTTTTGTAGATGGAATACTCAGAATAACACAATTATGTAAAAATAGAGGTTAGACGATCAGATATCTAATTTATATTTTGTTTTAATTTGGTTTTGCTCTTTTATGTCGTTCTCACCTTTTTCAATTTCCTTTCTAATCTTGTTAAAGATCTAGAGAATATTTGACTGTAAACGCAATTCAAAATAATTTCCACATTTATTTTTAATTGAATAAATATTTAATATGTATTTTCACATATTAAAAATACACCAAAGTATTTTCAATTTTCTTCCGTGTGTTCTTTCATGTTAATGGTAACTGTTTAAAAATATTTTGAAAAAAAAAAAAATTTGAGTGATATTATAAAACAAAATAAATTAAAACTAATGCAAAAAATTGCAACCATTACGATTTTCAATTGTTTAAAATAATTTATCACTAATATATTTATTTATTATTATTGTTTTAAAAAATCTTATTCGTGCCCTTTTATTCTATTAATCTCCAAATTTAAAATTGTAAGAAATAAAAATAATGTTAAATATTGCAACATTCAAATATTAAATATATTTTAGTATTTTTTGGTTAAATATATTAGTTTTTATAGCAATTTAATTTATTTTTTATTATAATGATTAAAATTTAAATTTTATAGAATTAATAGTTTTAGTATATTTATTATTAATTATTTTTTTTAACTTAATAAGAATAATGAAAAAAAATCTCCTGCATATAGCAGGGGTTCATACTAATAAGTTAATATTTGTGGATGCAAATCGGAGCTCAGAATCAATCCAGAAAGAAAGGTGAGTTTTTAAACTCAATTGTAAGTTTCCGTAACTTTACACCGTTGATTTAACGAGTTCTCGGCCAATGACAGGTACGTCTCGTGGGAAGATTCTTACTCCAAAAAATCCACTAAAGATGAAATGTTTTATAAGTAATTGGTGAAACAAATTCTTGCACAATTGCTCGCTTACTCACTCGTAAACAAAAGAAGATGAACAAAAAATAGGTAAAAAACAAATTAATGGAATTGATGCGATTTCATTAATGATAGATCACTTGTTTTTTCTAAATGCCATCGTCTTCCTTAAGTGTAATGGACTTCTTTTTTCTTTTGTAGGAATTAGCCAAAGTGAAGACTTGTTCGATTCGCCCATAATTGAAACACAACCCATTTGACGTTTAATGCTCACAGTGCCGACAAACTATCTAATCTACGTTGGGATATCACATAAGTTGCGAGTAGATTAAAATGTTTTATTGTATGACTTATATGACGATTTATGTTTATTATGATATTATATATGATTATGATGCATATTATACGATGAGTTTATATTGCATGTTAGTCTTCAGGATAGGGTGTTTCATCCTAGGTCCTTCATTTCAAATTTGGTAGTTATATATTTCTTGAGTCTTCTGATTTCATTCATGTCCTTAGAAACAACCAACATGTCATCAACATATAACAATGAGAAAACTCGATGTTTAATATTAGAACCTTTAAAATGTACGCATGGATCATGTAAACTTTTAGTAAAACTCTGATCATGCATAAATTGATTAAACTTCATGTCTCATTGGCGTGGAGGCTGCTCTAAATTGTAAAGTAAATTCCGTAGAAAACACATTAGGTTTTCTTTCCCATGTTCAATAAACTTTTCTGGTTGTGACATGTGAATATCTTTTTCTAATGACCCGTATATAAATGTTGTTTTAACGTCTAGTTGCTCTAATTCAAAATATTGATTTGCCATTAGTGATAGCATGATTCTAATAGAAACATGCTTCACTACAGGTGCAAAAACTTCTGTGAAGTATATCTTTTCCACCTTTTCAAAACCTTTAGCTACTAATCTGGTGTTAAACCTTGGCTTTTCAACTCCAGGAATTATTTGATTTTCTTTTGAAAATCCACTTTGATCCTCTGATCCTTTTATTTTATGGTTTTTCAACCCAAACCCACAGTTCATTTTTTATTAGAGAATGCATTTTATCCTGCATAGCTGCATACCAACTCTTCCAGTCTTTACTTTTCTAACATTTCGAGACACTTCTAGGATTCATCTAATACTATGTTTTCTGCACAGTTGATCTCGCTCGTAGAGTACTATGCGTTTGCTACGGGGTATGATTAACTTTAAAATTTATTAAACCTCTACTCGCCCCGACCACAAGGGGTGTTGCAGTTAGATAGGGGGTCGATCCACGGGACTAGTGCTAAACAATAAGAGATTAAAACTATCGAAGAAGCTAAGATGAAACAAAGCAGATTGGGTGTCACGAACCAACTGTAAACTAAACTAAGTAAACTCAATAAAATAAAAGCGTTAGACTCGGGATGATCTATTCACGAATCAATGGTCAAACACGTATTCAGGTTTCACAGTTAAAACAGCCCTGACTCTACCATAACAACCGAACCGGCCCACTCTCGTGCGACAATCGCGGTTCCTATCCTAGAAAGGGATTGATACTGGCCCCACTCTGTCACTCTTATGAGGAATCGCAATTCTCACCCATAACTAGCATGCATTAACG
>ASZG01036110.1:0-13594 GCA_000411095.1 Aethionema arabicum
GAAAAAAAAAACTTAAAAAGTTTTTTTTTTCCTCGTTTTAAATTATCAATAGGTTTAAGTTTTTTTTTCTCAGATTTTTTTTCGTTTTCTCCTCAAAACTGAACGAAGAACATCAAAAACCCTAAATGTCAGATTCTTAAACGGCTCTTCTCCAACCCTCCATTTTTGTCGTCTTTTGCGACCACCGAGTTGCGCCTTTGAAGATATCGTCCCTCTCAACTACTGTTAAACCTCTGTGTTCCTTGGCGGGACAATGCTTGCGAAATCAGTGAGAGAGCTTTCACTATCCAAGCTTAAACCTTTACTTCCTCTCCCTCTCTTCTCCTTTAATTCTTCTATATGGACCGAAACAAATCCTTCAGTTCCAAGATTGCTTACTTCATATCTCAATCGTCACCACTCCAACACTATATCGAAATCGCCGTTTCTCCTCTCTTTGCGTTACTATTCTTCTTCTTCTAATGGTTTGCCGCTTAATCGAGATGGAAATTACGATGATGCCACTTCCTTAACTACTGTCTGCCCTGGTTGTGGAGTTCATATGCAGAACTCTAATCCAAAGCATCCAGGTTTTTTCATTCAACCCTCGAACGAGAAACTTAAGAAGGATATGATTCTGAAATCAAGTCGTCATCTTGTACCTGTCTCTCAAGAACCCGAATTCATCGATTCGATCAAACGCGGATTCATTGTTGAACCGAATAGTAATGAGGAATCGAATCCTAAAGAGGAAACTGATAAGGATCCAGAGGAAGGAAGACCATTGGTGTGCGCTAGATGCCATTCACTCAGACATTACGGGAGAGTGAAAGATCTATCAGTGGAGAATCTTCTTCCTGATTTTGATTTTGATCATACAGTCGGAAGAAGATTGGGATCAGCTTCAGGTGCGCGTACCGTTGTGTTGCTAGTTGTAGACGCTTCTGATTTTGATGGATCGTTTCCAAAGAGAGTAGCTAAGCTTGTTTCAAGAACAATTGATGAGAATAACACAGCTTGGAAAGAGGGGAAATCAGGAAACGTTCCTAGAGTAGTTGTTGTAGTGACTAAGATAGATTTATTACCTAGTTCGTTATCTCCAACACGTTTTGAGCATTGGGTGAGGCAAAGAGCTCGTGAAGGAGGGTTAAGTAAGATCACAAAGCTACATTTCGTGAGTCCTGTGAAGAATTGGGGTATTAAGGATCTTGTGGAAGATGTAGCAGCTATGGCTGGTAAGAGAGGTCATGTTTGGGCAGTTGGGGCACAAAATGCTGGGAAAAGTACTCTGATAAACGCTGTGGGGAAGGTTGTTGGTGGTAAAGTGTCTCAGTTGACAGAGGCGCCGGTTCCGGGTACTACTCTTGGGATAATGAGGATTGAAGGTGTTTTACCGTTTGAGGCTAAGTTGTTTGATACTCCAGGACTGTTAAATCCTCATCAGATTACTACAAGACTTACTAGAGAGGAACAGAAACTTGTACATGTTAGCAAAGAGCTTAAGCCTAGAACTTACAGGATCAAGGTTGGTGAATAACATCATATAATCTTAATGTGTGGTTTCTTTGCTACAAAGTGGATCAAAATTTGATTTTGTGACCTTGGTTTTGCCTGGAATTTGATGTTTTGGTGAATTTAGCTTTGAGATCAAAGTTAATTTGGTTGTGTGGCTTTTGAATACTGCAGGTTCTGTTCTATTATTGCCTGAATGTAATTTAATTTGTTGCAGGAAGGCTACACGGTTCATATTGGTGGGCTAATGAGACTTGACATTGATGAATTATCTGTAGATTCTGTATACGTAACAGTTTGGGCGTCTCCTTATGTTCCACTTCACATGGGGAAGAAGGAAAACGCATACAAAACACTCGAGGAGCATTTTGGTTGTCGATTGCAGGTAAAGATCTGTTTTTTTAACCTCTCATTCATCAAAAGTCATAGAATTTAGACGCAAAAAAGTACAAAACATCATAGTACTTGGTCTAAATCATCAATTATAATCAACATCAGTAAGACTAACTTCAAGTAGTAGTTTAGAATTCTCCTTTAAAGGTAGGAACCAAAAGCTTAACTTGAACAATGACTATGTTACAAGTTTAGAGTTTCTTGTTAACTTTTTTGTATCATTATTGCAGCCGCCAATTGGGGAGAATCGAGCACAAGAATTAGGGAAATGGGTAAGAAAAGAGTTCCGAGTAAATGGAAGCAACTGGGATGTGAGTTCAGTAGACATAGCTGCTTCAGGTCTTGGTTGGTTTGCAATAGGACTCAAAGGGGAAGCCATTTTAGGTGTTTGGACCTATGAAGGAGTTGATGTCTTCCTACGTAACTCTCTGCTTCCACAACGAGCACAAACTTTTGAAGACACAGGCTTCACTGTCTCCAAAATTGTTGCAAAAGCAGATCGAGTTTTGAACCAAATTCAGAAAGAAACAGAGAAGAAACGGAGAAAGAGTGAAAGTAGTTCTCTACCACCAAAATCTACTTCTAATTCTGACATAATTTTGCAGTGAGGTTTCATTTTGGCGAAAAAAAACTTCTAATTCATAAAAAGATTTTCATTTTCATGTATTTCTATACAAAATTTGTTAAGCGAAAAAGGTAATAATTTAAAATTTAAAATATTAAATGTTAATTTTTGTTATGTAAAGTTGAATAATGTTGTGTTTAGTATTTAGTGGTTTATGTTTGAACAATGAGTACATTACTTGAAGCTTGTTTCGTTTCTGTTGACTTTACGAAAGATTCTCACTTTACGCGCGTGACACCACGCGCCGCTCTCTCTACTCAGATTTCGTTAACCATGGCCACCGTGAAGAACACAGTTCGCGTCGCTGCAGCTCAGATGACATCGGTGAATGATCTGATGGCCAATTTCGTCACCTGTTCTCGTCTCGTACAAGTGAATCCTCTTTTATCTTCAGAATCATTTTCCGATTAAATTTTAGTTTTTTTCATTTTATTTATTCACTTGTTTGATCAATCGATTATGTTTTAAAAAATTGATGTAACAAAAAGGAAGCAGCTTCAGCTGGAGCGAAGTTGATCTGTTTCCCTGAGAATTTCTCTTTTGTGGGAGATAAAGAAGGGGAAAGTGTGAAAATTGCAGAACCATTAGATGGACCAGTGATGCAACGTTACTGTTCTCTGGCTAAGTAAAGATTGTTCTCTCTGCAACACAATTACATTCTCTGTAATGTATTGCTTAGCTTATCTATGGCGTTCTGTAATTGCAGGGATTCAATGATTTGGCTATCTCTTGGAGGATTTCAAGAGAGATTTGATGAAACTCGTTTGTGTAATACACATGTTGTGATTGATGATGCAGGAAAGATCAGAGAAACTTATCAGAAAATGCATTTGTAACTAATTTGAAGATACTCTTCTTGTGTTTGGTTATCTTTGAAGATTGATTAAGTGAAACAAAAACTTCGTTTTTGTGAAGGTTTGATGTTGATGTTCCTGGTGGAAGTTCGTACAAAGAAAGCAGCTTTACAGTTCCAGGTAAACTCTTGTCTTCACAAACTAAAGAAACTAGTGTGTTTCATGTCTTTGAGGTTAATCTTTAGATGTGGTTTCTTGTCAGGGACCAATGTTGTTTCTGTAGATAGTCCTGTTGGGAGGTTAGGACTTACTGTGTGCTATGATTTGAGATTCCCAAAGATTTATCAGCAACTCAGATTTGACCAGAACGCTCAGGTAAAGTGGAAACAAAGATGTAATGACTTTGAGTATTGACTTCTCTGGCTTGATTTTGTTGTAAAACTCTTCAGGTTTTGTTGGTGCCATCAGCTTTTACTAAGGTCACTGGAGAAGCACATTGGGAGATTCTTCTTCGAGCTCGAGCAATCGAAACACAATGTTATGTATGTGATTGTGTACTACTTCTCTCTTTGATTTGGAGAAGTGTGTATGATTCTTCTACTGGTTCCAGGTTATAGCTGCTGCTCAAGCTGGAAAACATAATGAGAAAAGAGAGAGTTATGGGGATACACTGATTATTGATCCTTGGGGAACTGTGGTTGGAAGATTACCTGGTGAGATTACAAATCTGTTTTAGAATTTGGTAAAGCATCACGTACTTGGATTTGAATGGTGTTGGTGATGCTGTTGCAGATCGTGATTCCACTGGAATTGTTGTAGCAGATATCGATTTTTCGTTGATTGATTCAGTGAGAACAAAAATGCCAATTGATAAGGTAAATAGTGAATACAGACTTGACAACTGCAGAACGAGACAGGAACACTTGTTCAAGCTTACTTAAACGAAGAAAGTCTTATGTTTGTTTCTTGTTTTGCAGCAACGGAGGTCGTTAGATCTCTGAAAGAACAGAGTTTGGTGTTGCGGATCTTGGTCAGTACACAAGAACACATTCCCAAGATACGCTTTCATCTGCTTCTTGTTGTTGATAATTCCTTCTAAGAAACTTCACGAGTCGTGGAGCGCAATGTTGGCCCCTAAATACTTGTCCAGCACATTCTTAAAGGCCTGCATAACAGAAATGAATAATAAATGTTGATCTTATGAGCTCGAATGTGAATATAAGCGTGATTGTGTGTATATATATGTGGTTTCTGATCTTATGAAGGTTCAGACCAGACGCTAGAAAAGCATACCTGAAAGGCAAAAGCTTCTTTCTGGGTTAAAACTTTATCCATTGCAGCGGATTCATCATCAAAGACACCATAAAATTCCCGATAGAATTGGTTCCTAAGAATTTAGGAAAATGGGAAGATAAATTACAAGTTACGATCCAGTTTCAGAGTAGGAAAAATTACAAAAAAAAAAAAACAGGAGCGATTCAAAACAAACCTATCATCTTCACTAGTCTGTTGATCAATTTCATCAAATTTCTGTGTAAGGACTTCTGCAGCAACAGGTGAAAGCATGTGGAGTACTAACGCTTCTAAAGTTCTTGGGAAATAACGCTGAAATAAGTTGCATGATATCAGTACACAAAAACAAAGAATTTCATTTTAAAACTCCATCTAAATGCAACCAAAATGAAGCAGTACACTATGAGCTAATGTAATTTTACTGTATTTTAAAGGCTTCAAGGTATATAGATCATGTGAGGATAAATGTAGAGTAAATCATATCGGAGTAAACTTACTGCCATTGCAAGGAGAACTTCCCGCAGTCGAGATGGTTCAAGATTCCAAAGGATATGGGCAATACGGTCATTTTCTAAGCAAGATAATGTATTCACCAGGATCTTGCTCTTGTCGTTCTTTAAAGCTGGCTCTGAACAACTAGGTGAAGAGTGCTGCAGTCTCTGAGATATATCAGCAGCATTAACGTGGTCATGGACTAAGGATATAAGCTCATGTAGTGCCTGGCACGCAGAAGGTTCTAGATCATGCAGCGATTTTTTTCCTGGCATTGAGCTGTCTCCGACGCCTTTCTTAGTGTTTCCGTCACCTGAGCTATCATTGATACTTTCTGCAATCATTGTGTCAATTTCATCACAAGTCAGAGAAACAACCAAAGGTTTCTTAGCATTTACATTACTGGGGTCATATTACCTGCCTGTCCAGTGCGAGACTGTTCAATAGGCTCAGAAGGTTGCTTCAAATCAATTGCAGATAGATTCGAAACTATCAGGCTCTGTCAATATCCATGTTAGAGGGGTAAATAGAGGGTAGTAATCATGGGAAATTCAAGATAAGGTAAGAAGACTGAGCATACATCTTTAACTTAATACGAAATAAATCACAACTCCCAATAATCGTTATTGACGAGACAAAATAACTTACACACCATTTCTCTGTCTATCAATCTTATTCATAGGACACAAGATGCAGGCGAACATGCACGACAAAAAGAGCAGAAGTCAAGAAACAAAACAGATGATGGTAATACAAAAAGAGATACTGTGGAAGAGTCAAAGATTTGAAATCACGCACTACCTTCTAGTAATTTGGCGCAGAAAATATGAATCCATGTGTTCAGGTAGGTTAGACATGATGTTGGATTGCCACCAAAAGTTGACAGCAATAGTCAGCTCATCACTATCCACCTGATGGAACCTGTATACGTAAGATGATACATTAATCTGTCTACTGAATGTTTTCACACTAAAATCTAAGTAGCGTAATTAAAGTGTCAATGCTTCAAAACTGAAAAATAGATTACAAGGTACTTCTTCTAACCAAAGAAGTGTCTTTTCATTAGCATGATTCAGTAAGCTAGATAATCAACATTACATTTCACGCATCTTTGTGTCCGGCATAAAAGAGCTGATATCAAGAAGCAAGTGGCTCAGAGGCTCTACGCATATGCAAACTGCATGACATAAGCTTTATAACCCACATGCTAAAGAGATGCCAATTACTACGGTGAAAACACTCTAAAGATATTTCTTTTGCAAACATTGGAATACTGCAACATCTATAACGGTGGTCCAAACAGAGAAAGCTACATAACAGAGAAACGATATCTACGAGTGGTTAGGAAAAACAAATTGACACTTTGATGCAGCAAGATTAGAAAGTGTTGCTTTCTCTAGAAGGCCAGGCTGTGCGCCGCAAATGCAATATAGGCATAGGGTTCAGCAATAATGATATCCCCCAACATACCAAAACTAGCTGTGACCCCACCGGTAGTAGGAGATGTACTAGGAGATATCTCCTGTAAAAATATAAGCATACTTACCAGCCTTCAGGAATGAATACTGCATCACCAGCGTTAAGAGTAACCTCCTGTGAGTGCTTCAGGGATTGTTGTGCTCTTGGAAAATCTGAGAAATTTGGATTTTCTAGGCGAACCGAACTACACGATTAACAAATCAAGAATGCAATGAAAAATCTCGTAAATAGACGTTGACAGAGAAAAATCATGACAAGTTCGCAATAGCTCATAAAGTTCAGTTGTTGCAGATCATGCTCAGGATGTAGCCACAAAGCAAAATACGCGTGAAGGGAAAAATGATACCTGTGATTTGATGCCTCTCCATATATAGGCATTGGATAGAGCAAGGGACTGGCAGAAGGGGACCACAGAACAACTGTTAATGTTTTTGAAAGTTAAATTGATTTAGAAGTAAGAAAACATTCAGCAGATAGGTATATCACTGAATATGCTGTAATATTACATGAACCGTAAGCATAGCTTGTTCTAAACCACACGGCTTAGTATCCGAAAAGAATTTTAATTAATATTTGGACCATACATTACAATTTTGATCTTGCTAAGAAACTAGAAAAATGATTAAAAAAATGAAAACTTTTTCTAGGGAAAATTTACTTACGGAAAACAAGGACTAACCTTTTTTACATCCTGCAACTACACATAAAAGGTTATGATGTGGATCATAGTGGGTACTTGATCGAGCTTGTGCAGAACTCATCCAAAAATTGATAGAAGACAGTGACTTGCCCTTCAAAAGTGTGGGCTGCATTCATTCAGATAGCTGATGTTAAGAAAACCATGTTAGAAGCTCTGGTAGAAAGTTGAAATTAAAGGACTATGCATACTGTTTGAATGTCTTCTCTCAGAATCTTGAGTTGAACCTTCTTTTCTTTCTCATCATTCAGAATCGGAAACTGGAAAAACAGAAATATAATATGTATATATATGTGTTCATCAGATGAGGGCCACATGGAAGAAAAATCCAAATAAATTTAACTTTCTGAAACAATATCCTAAGTGGAGAATAGACATTTGCATACACCAGAAGCACAAAGAACTGAAAATCATTTGAACCTGTGCTAGGTAAATTTGTCCAGGAATCTGGTCTTCAGGCATCTGGCAATTACGCTCCACGTCAGAAGCAACTGAATTAGATGTTAAATATGCAGACATGGCATCACTGGAATCATTCCCTTTGCTTCTCAAATGTTGCTTGCAGAAGTTGATAAAAGTCGAGAACGGCAATGATACCTACAGTATCAAAATTAAACATTACAAATCGGTGTAGTCGATAAAGGAGAGCCAGAAACAATTACAGCTCAATTCAGCTAATTCCCTACTAAAGAACCCGGCTGGATTTGTGGTATATCATCTAAAACAATAGTGCAATTATAGAAACTAGCCATCTGTTAAGGAGAAAGTAAAGGAAATCTCAAGAAACAAGAAGTGACATTACCCTCTCATGGCTTCTGATATCGCCATTGAAAATCGGAGCCTCCCTCGAAAGCATAGCTTCCACTTCAATTGATCCTACACGCCCCTTCATAACATTCATATTCCAAGTGATCGCACAACTATGAGAATACGATCTCGATTCCCAGAAAAGGAAGTCGAATTAAACGGAGTTTGCTTTTGACAAAAAATTCATAGCTAGATAGCCAAGAGAATTCACATCAAGTGAGAGACACTCAAAGAAACACCTCAAGATAATCGAGACCATTGTTGCAAGGATTCCAGCTAGAACAAGCCTCCCACTCACTCGCACATCCTCGGAAAACCTTCAAAAAACGTAAACAAAGGACAATTCAGAGAAAACAAACAAAACGGAAGAGGGACCAAGGAGAAGATAGAGATGTTCAGTTATGGTAACTGCAGGAAAGTTCCTCAGCTCGACGGCAGACTCAAATTCAACAGCTGAAATAGCTCTCTCGAAGATTTGAATCTTCTGATACTCGCATCCCGTCGTCATATTATTCTGTCGCCGGTGAAAAAAGAATCCAAATCGCCTGAAGATGATTTCGCTGTAAAATATATATATTGGGGCCTTCGGGTAAGCGGGTCGTCGGGTCTTCGGGTCAACGAGTCAACGGGTCCTTGGGTCAACGGGTAAGTAGGCCGATCTCGACCATTTCATTTTACTATCATTTTCTTATACTCATATTATTAAAAAATACACAAATTTTGATTAATCCTACAACTATTAAGGGTTTGTATAAAAAAAAAACTGTAAACTCTTCCTCTTCCTCACCAAAAAGTCAAAATCTAATACAACAAGAGGCAACAGAATTGATTAGGATACAAAACAAATACAAAAATGAAATAGACCGCACACAAATGTAATAATAATATACCAATCACTCAATACACTAAACAAACACATATCACAACCTAGTCTGATCACTGATCAGCATGTATTAACCCCATCTTTGCAGTCACTAGTAAGATTATAAAACGTCTCTACACGAGTCTTTGCTCTGTAAAACACTTCTGTATCAACAGCAACTCTCATATATCCATCAAAATCCACTGGTTTCCCATTGTTCAACACACTAGTTTCATTATACCACTCACTTTTGTTACCCCATAAGTAACTATAGTCATCAAGCAAGTGAATCTTGTACTGAGACCTTAACTTATCAAAGTAATTATAAAACGGTTCGTTTGTTGCGATGTATAAGTTCCTCCAAGCTTGAACCATTCCTTTAAGTTTCGTCAATATAGCATCTGGCCATGTATCTGCATCTAGATGAGGCCATAGCTTCTTGTTCTGCGCTTTCTCGCCTCTAACTACATGAACTGCATCAAAGTCCCAGTCCATTTTACCACTGATTTCAGAGACAATGTTCATTAATCTCTTTGATTTCCATAATGTATGCCATGGCCTTTCGATGTATTTAGATGCTTGACCTTCACAAACTCTGTACCAGTAGTTTTCGGGTTCGGGTGCATCGAATTGTCTCCATATAATTGTGCTTTTGTCTTTACTTAGCTGCAATGGTGACACTTTGTGTGTTTTAACTTTCTTGATAGGAACTTTCTTTTTATGTAACCGATTCCATTTCTTCCAGTCTCTCAAGAATTCACCTTCTTCAACAATGGAGGCTGTTTCTTTGAGGTGTTCGAAATCGAAGTAATACCTGAAATCTTTACCTTCTTCGTCTTTACCACTGGGACTATAACTTGCAGACAAACACACACTCAAATCCATTACAAAAGTTCTGTTCAAGTACATGGCTTCACCTAAGCCACACAAGAAACTCCACATATACTGATTCATACCTTTGCAATAATCACCTCCTCTTGAGTAATATAAATACTTTCCCCTTCTGAAATTTGTCTGAGATCCAAGAGTTGGGATTGTATCATTGATCTCAGGATCACGAATTGTCTTTGGACTACCTTTGGTTTTACTAGAGCTTGTTCGATTCCTAGGTCTACGAGCATTGACACCAGAATGCCAACCACTAGTGTGGAACACTTTATAAGTACAATTCTCACCAAATCCAAACTTGAATCTCCTGAAATCTCTGTATCTCCTCCATGATTTATCCTTTTTGTTCCTAAATCTCCAAGAAACATCACATTCATCTGGATTTGATCCGTTAACTGGAGATTCGTACTCCAAGAATACAATTGATTTAAAAACCTTCAGATTAAACCTCTGAACAGCAACCAACACTCGCGGATCCGAGCAATTCACATAGTTTAGGTCATCACAGTCTATAGAAGAGGATTTCACCGTCATATTCCCAATTTTCTCCTCCGATTTCTCGATCGTCGCCTCCGTAACCGGCTCAGTAGAGTTCGCCGGCGCTAAAATCGGAGCGGAAGCCATGTCCTCCCCAGTATTGAGGATAGAACCATCGATTTTGAAAGTTGCGTTTTCAGTTGCCGTGAGGAGTTTAGTAAGCGCCGGAGCAGATTCAAGCCATGGATCTGGCGGCTGGTAAGTGATGGCAATCACTGTAAATATAAGAACCGTGAAAACAAACACAGAGAAACAGACATTGCTAATCAGCTTAATAAGATTCTGAGCAATAGGTTCGTTGGTCAGATCCGATTCCTTCATGGATTTCAGCGAAATGCAATCCAGTAACCAAATTCGTAAAAACAAAAATCAAACCCAAGAGAAATCAGATTCGGTAAAGGAACAATCCGACGAAAGAAGATCCAAAAGATAATGAGATTCGATACAGCGATAAACTCACGAGGAAGAGAGCAGATCTGAAGCGAAATCAACAAATGGGTGAGAAAATGGACTCTAGTGAACTTCTTTAGTCTTCTTCTCTCATAAGAAGGAAAAATCACAGCGATTTCAATATTCTTATAAAATATTTAAATTTATTTTATTATATGCTTTGGGTGTAAGTAAATGAAGAATATTGATTCCTACGTTTTACCAACAAGTGTTAATTTGTTTCCCTTTTTATACTTTATTTATACATTTTCGTTCGTTGTATAAATATAATGATATGATTAATGATATCTTCTTTTTTAACGCAATATGATTAATGATATCAGATTTTGATTTTTTTAAGTTTAATATTAAGTATTAACCACAAAAATTAGGAATGTCACAAAAAAAACACATTTTCTTTTGTTAGATTTTTTGTGAAAAACCACACTACCAAGAAAACACTAAAACTAAGAGAGATTCACAAATCTATTTCTTATATATGTAAAAATAATCTTTCTCTTGAACATAAAAACAATAAAACACATGGATTTGATTCACTTCTTCTCTTCATAAGTGGTAAGTTTTAACAAAGTTAACATATTTGTCTTTATATAGATTTTAAGAAAAAACCTTAGCCTCACATCTCACTATGTGAGACCTTCAATGAAAACACATAAGTTAGATCGAAATTGCGATTTGTCTTTGCTCTACACCTTTCATGCTCTGGTCTTGACATATCGTCCATAAAATCTTCAATATTATATCTTTTCTTTTGACGCTCTTCAACAACTTCAACAACTTCAACAACTTCACCATTTGTCTAACATTGCCCATGTTTTATCTTGACTTGACACCATTTGCTGAGCATTATCCATGTTTGATTTTGACTTGTCACTATCACAAATATGTTTTCATGTAAACATAACCCATGTTTTGACCTTTGACATAATTTTTTTAACTTTGACCTTCTGACTTGTTCTTATCAAGACAACACATGTATTGATCTTAACCTATCAACTTTATTTCCATACTTCTTCTTTCCTCTTTTGGCTAACAACCAACTCAAGGCAAAAAGACTCTCTTCTTTCTCTTGGAACTTTTTAGGTGATTAGTAAGCTTTCAAGTCTTTTCTCTTGAAATAAAACACACTTACATTTTGTATGCAATAGACTAGTTATATAACACTAAATCACTAACAATAACATAAAAAAATCTGAAATCCAATGACTAGCGGACCAAGGATAAACTAGAAAAACACATGTCGTTTGTTTCCAAACAAAAAAAGCACACATGCCTAGAATTCCATTTTTAAAACCAAAAATAAACTTCAATTATTAATTCATTGTTATTTATAATTGACAGTTTTAATATATGTAAGAGTTATTTTTAAGTTGTTTTGGATCATAAAATTTGTTTACTTCTTTTAAGTTGTTTTGGATCATAAAATTTGTTTACTTTCGTAATATAAGATTTTTTCATTAAATAAACGCTTATCAATAAAAAAAACTATAAGAATGACAATTATTCATATATGTATTTATGTTAATTACATAAAAATAAATCAAAGTTAAAATAGTTAAAAATATATATCCATTTTACATACAAATAGGAAATATTTTACAGACAAAATAACATTTTTATGGTGGATAAATAAGGTAAACTGTAAACAAATCGCTTTTCTCATTTTTCACTCTTTATGTTTCTGAACTTAAACCAAGAGAAAATATATAGAGAAAAAGGGACAAAAAGGGAAGGCCTCTTTTTCACAGCATATAATATTGGGGCTAATTTGTTAAACACGAAAAGTTTATGGACCTATTTTGCAAAATTTGTAACACACGTTAGGCAGAGGGGTGGAATGACAGGGCAGGAGGGATGTTTCTTGTCTTATATGAGAAGCTTTGCCCTGGTCTCTCCCAAAATGGAAACAAACCAAATTAACCTTATTTTCTATAAATATTTAATTCGTTATTCTCTTTATTCAATTTTTATAAATATTAATATACTGACAAAAAATATACTCTCTCTGTTCTAAAATATTAGATGTTTAAGGTTTTTACACACAATTTAAGAAAACTTATGAAATGACTTTTATAACCTTTTTAATTAATAAAATCATTAAGTTAAAAATTATTTATTTCAATTTTTCTTATTTTAAACCATTAAATTAGTGTACAGTTTCCATTAAGTCATAAAGAAAACAATTTACCACACTTATACGAGTGGTGAAGACTTGACCGTCAAGTTATGTTTCTCATTCAATTTGTGTGTGTTAAACTCTTGAAGATTAATTAATTCACAAATTAATTTTAGTTTTAAAATGTTTAAAAATTTGAAATATGGAGCCAAATGAAACTTTTATGAATTTCCTACCAAATTTTCAAATAGCATGAAGTGATTTATGTTTTTTATTAGTATATGTTTTAGTTTAATTTTATTGTTTACATTTAGACTATCATTTTCGTTTATGTTTTATTAGGAGTATTATTTCTATGGTTCACTTATTGAATGAATTTCATTACCGTCGTCTGCTTGTACGGTATTACTCATATAAAATCAAATGAATATCAAAAGGTAGAGATGTGAACATTGTATTATCCAACATAGTTATTACATAATCATAAAATGATCTTAATTTAAAAGTAATTTGGAAGATAAATTTTTAACATACTTATGATAAAATCTTCAATTTTTTTGTCCGGATGAAGCTCTCCGATATCATAGAAAAGCTTGTTCAAATCGAAATCACGGTTGACACGATAATAAATCTTGTAAACCGGCAAATCTTCATTTTCATCAATCTCCAT
>ASZG01036111.1:0-13667 GCA_000411095.1 Aethionema arabicum
AAAATATATAAGAGTTCTTTTTATATTATATTATTTGTTAAAAAAATATTTATATTTATAAATAATCGTAGACTGATCAATGATAAAAATAGGGTCGGATTAGATGAACTGTATTAGATGAGGGGTTGGGTCGGTAGATGTATGACAACATTTGTACTAATGTTTTCCTCTAAAATATATAAAAGTTATTTTTATGTTATATTATTTGTTAAAAAAAATATTTATATTTATAAATAATCGTAGATTGATCAGTGATAAAAATATTTTTTAATCAGTGGTTTATAAATAATAGTGTTTTAAAATTAAGATGTTACTTATATACTAAATTCATAAAGAGATACCAACTCATGTAAAAAAAATATCATACAGAGATGTAATCAAATAAAATTAAATATTCAACCAAATTTACTCTATGAAAATGTAATAATACAATTTAATCTATGACATAAACAAAACATCCGACCAACATAAAACAAATTTATAAACTATGCAAATTAATTTGCCTAATGGTTTAGCATAAAAATCATAAAAAAAAATTCTTACTCTATATACTACGGACCAATTCCTAGTTGTGTATTTGAACAATTTTCCCATTCGGTTAAACATCTATATTTGTTTATTATATGTTCATTATTTTAGTCAATATCAATAGGAATATATGTTTTTCATCATAATCAAATTTGAGTTTTGAATCACTTAAGATTGATGAAGTAAGAATTAATGCAACTATTCAAAGATCAGCTCTTTGTCTCTGTGTTTTCACATCGAGAATTCTTTTTATAGTTTTATTTTTATAGTTTCATCACTAGGATATGCACTACTTTGATGTTGGTCCTCAAACTATTTTATTGCGTTTTTGTAGTATTTTCAAATATTAGTTTTTATGTTTGTGTTTTATTTAATTCGAAGACTATTATTTATTTATTTTTTTTTCAATGGGGTTTTATATTAATTAAGAAATAAATATTTGTCTTCGGATACAAACGATATTAAAATTGGGGGAAATAAAGGCGATACTTTCGCCGAATATGAAGTGAAGGTACCGGCGATGTTGCATATTGCATCGGCCGTCGAATTCTCTTCCCTTGGTACATGCAGGAACTCTGCGTTGTCGAATTTTGCCCTAAGTTGGTGGATCTGCTGATGGATTCCGTTGAGCGAGGCCCAATTATTGACTCCGTTCAAGCCGTCTATGATCTCTTTGCTATCCGAGAGGAATCGGATCCTACGGTAGCCGAGGGTAAGACTTTGTTCCATGGCCCATAGGAGGCTCTCCCCTTCCGTCAGGAGGGGGGATTGAAGCGTGTTCATGATCTTTGCTCCCCAGACGAGGCCGTCTCCTTGGTTGTTCCTGATAATCCACCTGATTCTGCACTTTGGGTCCCCTGCTGTCCACGCTCCATCCGCGTTACAGACGGCTGTTTCCGGCGTGACGATTGTGGGTCTTGCTCCTCTTCTTTCTCTTTGTATGTTCGCTCTCTGATTTGTGTGGGTTCTTTGTTGTTGACTTTGAAGCCATTCCGTTGCCTCCTCCTTTGCTTTCCTCAGGGTTTCCGATGGTGATTCATCTGAGGAGTTGAAATGGAAGGTATTGCGGGATTTCCAAATTGACCATAGGACCCACGGGTAAATTTGGTGATTGTTCTTGTCCATTTGATTCGCCGGTCTGTAGAGGGTCAGTGTAGCTACGTTGTGATAGATCGATGTTGATTGTAAACCTCTGTTTGTTCCTGGTATCTGGGCTAATCTCCATATCTCTTGTGTGTGGGTGCAGGTGAAGAGAACGTGATTGACTGATTCCTCTGTCGTTCCGCATCTGAGGCATCTCCCGTCGGTTAAGATTTTCCTGTGCACTAAGTTTCTCGCCACTGGTAAGGAATTGGAGACCGCCTTCCATAGGAAACCTTGTATTTTGGGGTTCGCTTTAGTGCTCCAGATTGAATCGTAGATCGGGTTGAGATTTGGACCCATTGTAGGACTTAGCTTTGCTTGTGTATGTGCCCAGAATCCGGATTTTACAGAATAGTTTCCACTTTTGTTTAGATCCCAAGTGTAATCATCTTTCGTTTCCTTTTGCCCTGGTTTGATCCTTGTAATCTGGCTTATGTCGTCCGTGGTGAATCTTTTAGTCAATTCATGCATCTTCCAGTCTTTCACTGTATGGTTTATCAATGTGCTCACCTTTTCCGTTTTATCTCTGATTGTGAACATAGGTTGGTTGGTTGGTGCTCTGGCTGGGCTTCCTGGGATCCATGGTTCGTTCCAGATCTGGGTCTCATCTCCCGACCCTATGGTCTTTCTTATGCCCCTACTGATCAATTCCTTGGAGGAGTTGATACTGCGCCAAGCGAGAGAAGGTCTTGTTCCAGCTCCTGCTTGTAATGCTGAGGTATTCTTGAAATATCTGCCCTTAAGGACTTTTGTGACCAGTGATTCCGGTTTGGTGAGCAGTCTCCACAATTGTTTTCCAAGGTGGGCGGTGTTGAAGCTCTCTATGTCTCGGAATCCTAAGCCGCCTTCTTTTTTTGGTTTGCACAAATGTCCCCATGATTTCCAATGTATGCTTCTAGTTCCATGTTTTTTCTGCCACCAGAATTGTGCCATTGCTGATGTAATGGTTTTGCATGTCGTTTTAGGTAGCTTGAAGACCGACATAGTGTATGTTGGTAATGCCGCTAGCACCGCTTTTAGGAGCACCTCCTTGCCACTGGATGACAAGAATCTATTTTGCCAAGACTCCATTCTGTTCTTTATCCTTTCGTGGATGAATCCTAAGGTTTCAACCTTGCTTCTACCGAAGTCCTCCGGAAGACCCAGGTAAACGTCTTTGCCCCCTTCTGCGTGTATCTGTAGTATCTGAATAACTACGTCCTTTTTTGCAGTAGCCATTCTTTTACCGTAGATTATACTGGACTTTTGGTAGTTGATGGTCTGGCCTGAGGCATTGCAATATTGATCTAGGATACGTTTCATGATTGTCAGCTCATTTTTCTCTGCTCTGCAGAAGAACATACTATCATCTGCGAAGAGTAAGTGGGTAATTGGGGGTGATTTTTTTGCTATTTGGATTCCTGAGATCTCCTTCCTTGCTTCTGCAATTTTTATCATTTGAACAAGTACTTCCGTGCTTATTACGAAGATAAAAGGTGATAGGGGATCCCCTTGACGGATGCCCCTTTGGGGTTGTATGTTCCCAAGAGGTTGTCCATTGATGAGTACCCTATAGGAGACTGTGGAGATGCATTCCATTATCAGCCTTATCCATTTGTTTGAAAAACCCCAAATTTCCAATGCTTTTTGAATGAATTCCCACTCTAGGCTATCGTATGCTTTGGAGATGTCCGTTTTGATTGCAATGAAGTCTTTTTCATGTTGCTTATTTGTTTTCAGTGCATGGAGCATCTCATGAGCCAAGATCAGGTTGTCCGAGATGAGTCGACCCTCTACAAAGGCTCCTTGAGTCTCTGAGATTACACTTGGTAATACTGATTTTAATCTTTTTGAGAGAATTCTCGCAATGATTTTATAACTAACATTACACAAGCTTATTGGTCTAAAGTCTTGCATTGACTTTGCATCTATTCTTTTTGGGATTAAGCATATGTTAGTTTGGTTCATTCCCCGTTCTAGTTTTTCCTCTGACATGAATTTGTTCACCATTTGCAGCAAGTCTTGTGCTATGTGAGTCCACATTGATCGGTAAAAGGAGCATGTCATTCCATCAGGTCCCGGGCACTTGCCTGCTTGCATTCCAAAAACTGCTTCCTGTAGTTCTTCTTTGGAGATTTTCTGTATCAGCCAACAGTTTTGTTCTTCCGTGATCCTCATGGTCCGAAGTCCTTCTATAAAGTTGAGATCTCCTTGATGGGTTGCCTTGTAGAGAGATGAGAAGTAATTTGCTGCTACCTTTCCCAACTGCTCATCTCCGTAATGTTCCTGCCCTCTTTCATCTTTGAGGCTTAAGATTCTATTTCTCAATCTTCTTGCTTTTGTGACTGCATGAAAGTAGCCCGTGTTTCTATCTCCCTCTTTTAACCAAGTATTTCTGCTTTTTTGTTTCCAGTACAGCTCCTCCAGTTGGAATTCTATGTGAAGTTCTTGCTTCAGTTTCGTTAGATCCTCTTGTCTAAAAGCAGCTTGGTGAGTTAGTTTATCGATTTCTTCTTTCAGTTCGTTGATTCTTTTTTCCGAATTGTGTTTCTGGTCTCTGCTCCATTGGACTAACTCACCTCTGCACTGTCGAATACGGTTGGTTACTGACGTATCTTCTCCGGGGACGCCATTCCAGCCTCTTAATGCTGTTTCCAAGAACCCTGTTTTTTGGATCCATCTGCTGTCGAACTTGTTTGTCCCCTTTCTCTTTCTTTGAATTTGCACTGCTATGTGGATTAACATTGGACTGTGATCAGAGGCATATCTTTGCAGGTATACCACGTTTGTGCGAGGGAAATTCTGATTCCAATCCCCATTTATCAAAGCTCTGTCTAGCCTGCAGTGGATGATCTCTCCGTACCGGATGCCATACCATGAGAAGGGATCTCCTGAGTACGGTGCATCTTCTAATCCACAGGTGCTCAACATCGTTCTGAAGGGTATGAATGTGCTTTCTGCCCTTAATGCTCCTCCTTTCTTTTCATGGTTGGATCGTAATTCGTTAAAGTCTCCTACCACCATCCAATCTCCATTGATTGTGCTACTGAGTCTCTTGATCCGAGTCCACACTTCCTCTCTTTTTGCACGGGTTGGTTCTCCATAAATACATGTGACAGTAATCGTTTTGTTTCTCCACTCCATGATGCTATGGATATAATTTTTTGTTGCTTCCACAATCGTAACCATCACAGCCTCTCTCCATAGAAGGGCTAGACCACCCCCAATGCCATCAGGTTCCACTGTATGCATATTTCTGTATCCTAGGTTGCTTTTTAGAGTTTCCATATAATCGCTTCTGTTTTTGGTCTCACTAAGGAACATAACCTCTGGGGAATACCGACCTTGTATTTCCCTTAGGTGTCGAACTGTCGAGGTGTTCCTTGCCCCTTGATAGTTCCAACTCACCACATTCATTGATCACTTGGTGGCTTAAGGTTCTCCACTAACCTGTTAGTTGATAATTTGTTGTTGGATTGGATATCTTCTGTCTGTTTCCCATCCTTTGTGCCTGATCCTTTATCTGGGATTGCTTGCTCCTGTTCTCCCGTATCAGTTATATTGTGAATAGGTGAGTCCATTGTATTTATCTTTGCTCGTTTTCTTCTATCCTTCCGTCGGGTTGTTATGAACTGATGAGGTGATGACTTCTCTCCCTGGTTTGTTTGGGTGTGAGAGAGTGATTTTCTTGCTGGTGGCGATCTCCATGGTTGATCCTCATTGGGATCTTTTGAAAGTTTTGTGTTTTCTCCCTTCTCTGCTTCGTTTTTTCTCTTTCTTGCAGGTATTTCATCTTGATGTCTGCTTCTTTCTGGAGATGGGGTTCGGCCTTCCTGTTGCCCTGATGCATTCTTAGTATACATTACTGCTTTCCCCCTACCTTCTTCCTGTTGGTTTTTGGTGGTGTGGTTGTGCTTTTTGGGGATTTCCTGAGAGTCTCCCCTTCCTTCCCTCTGTCTTCCTTCGTGCCTCTGGAGTCTGGCTGCAGGTGACATGCTCTTCCACTGATCCTTTCTATTGTCTTTTGCTCTCCAGTAGTGGGATTGGGGATTGTTCCTGCTTTCTGTATGCGTATGGCTTCTGGTTCCTTTACTTGGTTCCTTGTATTTTGCTTGCAGATGTTTCCTTTCTATTATTATTTTGAATAATAGAAAGGAAAAAAAGTTAATATAATAAACAAGATAAAGTAAGTAAAAGAGACTTTAGGAGAGCATGATTTGCAAAAAGTAAATTTTTCCTTTTATAAAGACACAAAAAAAAATAGAGAGTCATTTATATCCTTAATTTGAACACATTAATATACAATTCCAAAATGAAACAATTATTTAGTGTTGTCTAATCAAAATTTTTTTTATGGAAAACAATAATCAGTTTTAGAATAAATAGTAGCATAACACGTTTTAGTTTTTCTTGACCAGAAACATTATAATTCAGATTTATTCATATTTTATATCATTTTAAGATTTATAAGTGCAATTATAAGACTTATAATATAAATTTATCCATTGTTATCTCTCGATATTAAAATCCTAGATGAATAATGAGTTTATTGTTTTTTATTATAGTTGGTAAATGGTAAGATATAGTAATAAATTCATAAATTGAATTAGTAAGGTATTTTAGGCAAACGTTATCAATTTTATTGTCTTTATAAGACATACCAAGATTTTTGTACTTTTTACAAAAAAAAAATGAGTCTCAAAAGTGTATTTATAAAATTTTCCCAAAAAACAATTAACACTTTAAATTGGACTAATCAAAAGGATTTTCCACAGATTTATACGGACTAAAATGATCAGACCAACTAGATAGATTTTCACCGATTTTCCGTTAATCGAACCACCATCTATTTTTACAGATTACAAGCAGACCAGCCGTTTCTTTGATGTCTACGCTCCAATTTTTATAGCAATGGTTTGTATCCTACAAAAATTATGAACAATTTGCATTTTTTTTTTTTAATTGGATCATAAACCCGACACAATAGACAAATAGTTGCACACATTAAAACAAGACAATTTGAATCCTAGTGCCATGATAATAGAAGGATGGAACTTAGCACTCACGCAACAAGATTTTTTATAAAAAATAATTCAAAGAATAGTTTGTTTGACAAAGTATGGTATATCGGTAGCTCAAAACTTAATAGCAGTGACAAAATTGTGTATAAGAAGAAAACCAATATGACTTCTTTCAAGTGACCATGAACTGAGTCTTCACTAAAAAACTTGCTCAACTCATTAGCCTCTTCCTCTCCTCACCACGTCTACTTTCCAATGTAAACAACACACCCATCTTATAAACACTCAGATATCTAACTCCTTCTGCAACAACTCTGGACATGTCACAGGAGAAACATTACTTGAATACCCAGAAATATACTTACATTTCCATTTCTCACTCTTTGGTAGCCCAAGAATTGTAACATTCCTTAACCATATTTCTTCAAACAAAGTACCTTCAACACCCAACAAAACTGGAGCTTTTCTTGACTTTAAACTCACAAAATTGCTAATATATATACCCTTTACTCTTGGAAGAGCTTTCCTATCCCATTTATCATCAGGATGATCATTTGAGCCACTGCTGAATCTAATTGGAATCTTTACTTTCTCTAATAACACATTATTAATGGTGATATTTGAAATGTAACCACCTCTTCCTTTATCTGTTTTTATACGTACACCAGCTGCTGACTCCCAGATGTCAATATCTTCAATGGTTATGTTATATATACCACCAGACATTTCACTACCTATACCAACTCCTGAACAAGTACTTGTAGTACCAGAGATTCTTCTGACAATGATATTTGAACTTGGACGCGCTGTAGCCATTCCATACTGGTCCCATCCGCTCTTAACCGCTATAAGATCATCACCGCTTTCGATGTAACAGTCTTCTATGCAGACATTGGTACATGAATCTGCAAAAATTGAGAGAAATAAGATAAGGTAGGTGGTTCTGACTTGTGATTTGTGGGTTTATATTTTGAGTATTTACCAGGGTCTATCCCATCGGTATTAGGGGCATTCATTGGAGCAAGGATTGTCATGTTTTTGACAACAACATTGCTACAGTAAACAGGATGGATTGTCCAGAAAGGAGAATTGAGTAGAGTGAGATTAGAGATAAGGATATTATGAGAGTTCTTGAGTTCAATAAGATGGCCTCTTGTATGAACCAATGTTCTATTCCACCATAATTCCCACCACATTTTCCCTTGTCCATCAATTGTTCCATTTTCTCCTGTTCAAATTAAGTTAAGAGGTGATTAGGTTACGTATAATTTGTGATTCCTCACTAAGAAATAAAGACAAGCCACTGAATCAAAGAGAAAATCAAACTAAAGAACCAAGGAGTTAAATCCATGCCAATTATAACTAAAACGTCGAAACATCTAAATTGACGCCCCCATCGCCCGTGCCATTGGGCCCATCTCTCCTGTCCCATTGGACAGTGGACACACTCTACCCCGGGAAACTTGAAAGATTTGACAACTGTCCCTACAGATCACCGAGATCTAACCACGCCTTTTGTTCTTACTCACACAATACTGGAAAATAACTTCTCAATATTCCCAGTAGGTCACCCATACTGAAACTATTGTACCCTAAGCACGCTTAACTGTGGAATTTTGACGAAATGTGGAAGACCTAAGTGTTGATGTAGGTAGCCTAATCAATTCTTTTAAGATTTCTCCTCATACACCACCATCTTCTGACTCGGGGTGTTACAAAATGTCTCAGTTTTGACTTGAATTTCCTGATGGTATCTTTCATCTGCTACTTATCAGATTGCCAACATTATAGAACCATTAAGCGCAAACCACATAGGTCGAACAAGTGGAGAGTTATTCTGGGATTCTTGCTCATGTTATGTATAAGAAACAAGCTTTATTTCTACTCAAATCACGGAAGGGAGGCCAAAATGTTCAATAAACTCAACAGACTCAATACAGCTCAGGTTGTTCAATAAGAACCAGTTCAAAAGTGCATTGGCAATAAACATAAAAGGTAAGTAAGTACCTGTAATGACAACATTACTAAGATTGTCTCCATGAATAAGACTAATATGTCTACCACCAGATCTCTCTCTCCCTCTTCCATAAGAAGGTAATGGCGCTACGATCGGCCATTCTTCAATATTCTATCAAACAATGATCACAGACGAACAATATTGTTATTGTAACTGTAACTGTAAGCAACAGTTCACATAAGAGAAACTAATCTGGTAGACTTATTCATTCAGATGACAAAAACCAGATGATTTTGGAGTTACATGACACATAAAAATGTGCTAAAACAGTAGCAGAGAAATTAGTCTGATAGATCTATTCATTCAGATGACAAAAACAGATGATTTTGGAGCGACATGACACATAAAAATGTGCTAAAACAGTAGCAGATAAACTAGTCTGATAGATCTATTCATTCAGATGAGAAAAACAGATGATTTCTGAGTTACATGACACATACAAAATGTGGTAAAACAGTAGCAGACAAACTAATCAAAATCAAAGACAAAATCCTTGGTAAGGTCACATGACAGCAAATTTATAAATAATTTAATATAGAAAAGACATAACGGAAGCAATCCAGTGGATCTATTCAGAAAGTAACATGCTACAGACAAAATTTAGATAGAAATCTAACTCTTTTTTAAATTCTTTAACAGCTACTATTGTCATTGAAAGGAAGTAAACCTGATAGTGATTACTGAAATATACATACTTTAATCTAAACACAAAGATCTCTTGATTCAAAATAGTTTTACAAATAAAGATTACAGCATTAACCAGATGGGTTTTGAGCATATGAAATCATAAAACAATATTTCTGCTAGTGACCGTGATTAGCGTAATTTACAGTGTCCACCAACCAAATTTTATGAACATACAAATCTAAAGGCAAACATACCTTCCTGGGCCCCTCCTAGTGACCCTTAAAGCTAATTTCTTCAGTACAGAATAAAGGAAAACCCCCCCAATTTGGATTCTCCTAAAGCAATCATTAAATTGCTCAAAACATAAATCAACAAAAAAGCGTGAAATTGATTACCTTTGATCCCAAAATCACAGCGCCACGTTCAAGAAACAGCGTAAAATTGCTTGTGAGATTGAAACTTCCAGAGAGCCAGATGCCCTTTGGGACATTAAGCTGGACCCCACCTTCAGAAGCAAACCCCTTCAAGTGTCTAACAGCACGGCGGAAAGCCTCCGTGTTGGAAGTCTGGCCGTCTCCTACTCCACCGAAGTCTTTTATCGACATAATGATCTTTTTGGGTAACGGATCGTGAAGGAAAAAGGCAGAGCAGGAAATGGGATCATCGTCATGTTGTGGAATTGGAAACCAAAGAGGGAGAAAGGATTTAGAAGAGATTTGATGAGAGAGAATTGCTAAAACGGTGAAAAGAAGGAGAAGAACTGCCCATGAAGGTCTTAAGATTGCTCCAGAAGTGGTGGGCTTCTCAGATTCCATTAAAATTTCAGACAAATCCAAACAGAAGAGTAAAAAACTCTATAACTTTATGTGGTCTGGAGGAGAGAAGATACCTTACCCCATATTATACGCTCTGTTTCGAATAATAAAATAAGGGAATATATGTTTGTATACATAAAATATAGACCAATTTCGAAAAAAGCGGACTTTGTAGGGTGCATGTGATTGTGAAGTCCAGAAGGTGGTGGGAGAAAGTGCGCATTTTTTCCATGCTCTTCCTTCCTTTTTTCTTTTTTCCCCCGTGAATAAATATGGTCTGTACTTTTTTTGCAACACTCTGTTTGTTGAATGAATATTAATTAAAAAATTTGTGAAATTACGTCTGTCAAATTTTATAAATACACTTTTAAAGATTTTTTTTTTTTTCGTTTTATACAAAAATTTGACAAATATCGTTCTATAAATACATTTTTAAAGGGTATTTTCATAATAACTATAACTAATATAAATATAATCATAATGAATTGATATTTAAAAAATAATTCAAAAATAATTTAAATTAGTTAAATTAATTAAACATGAATTAAACTAAAAACATATTAGTGTTACACTATCAAAATTAAAAATAAAATATGAACTTGGAAAAAATATATATGTTAAATAGAAAATATCCTACAAGAAAAAAAATTAATATATTAACTATTTTTATTTATTTTATCTTGCATTTAATTCATGGGAAAGTCTTATTTTATAGTATCATTTGTACAAGAAAAAAAATTTAATATGGGAAAGTCTTAATTATTTTCCCGTAAAGGAAAGTTTTAATTTTTTTTTAACGCAAGGCAAGTTTTAATTATGAGTTGATTTTAATTAATTTTATTTTTTCATATTGACTAAAATAAGGAGAGAGCATGAAAATATTATTGAAAATTACCGAAGGAAAGCTTTTCTAAATAAAGCTTTTCTAAAGTATAAATGAAAAATTAAATTAAAATAATTAGAAAGAGCATGATAAAAAAAATTACAGGGGTCCTAAAGAAAAACAAATGGAGTCATAAATTATTGAAAATTACTAAAAGAAATGCAAAATTTACTCGGAACCCATGCCGCCCTTACTAGGAATGTCAATTTGGGCTAAAGTTCACGGGTTAACCTGGCTCGACCCTGAAAATACGCGGTTTCGGATTTTCATATATGAGCCCCAAAAAAAATAGATCAGGCCGGGTCGGATTCTAATATTCACGGGTTTTCTAGGTTTTGGGCCAGGTCGGACTGTAATACCATTTATACATGTTTAGTAAATTTTAATATTAATATAGATTTATGTTTAAATCATTAAAATAATGAATATTTAAAAATCGTTGAACTCTTATAACTCTTTACTTCGCTAACTAGATTTATATATTTTGATTTTATTTTGTTTATATTGATTTATTTGAATTTATATAATTTTTAGTTATAAATTAAAAAAGTTCGAAAAAACCCCGAAAAGCCCTGAGGCACTGTTCGGGCCGGGCTCGGGCCTTTAAATATAAGCACGAAAAAAACAGGTTGGATCGGGCTCGGCTCAAATATGTACGGACTTCACGAGCTTCAGGTCAGGCCGCGCCGGGTTAGCCTGATTGGCATCCCTACCCTTGACTCCTCTATAGATTTGTCCCTCAATATACAAATATCATTTAAAAAAAACATCTAATATTGATCAAAATTCACTTGAAAAACATATCTTTCATCATTGTTGTGCATGGGTCCAATCAAAAATCTAGATCGGTCCAAGAATTTCTCCATTTATAAGTTATTTGTAAATTAGGGAAAATGATATAAGATCTGAAGGAGATGGATCGAAAGTAACGAGATGGAGGTCAAGAGACTGGCCACACGAGACCACAAAATCTATGACATGACTTTGATAAGTCGGGTTAGATCTCAAGAATTCAAGGGGAAACCACACAAGAGCTCAAGACGATCAACGACTATCTGACAGAAAGAGAACTACCCGTTTTATTGATTCTAGGTAAAAATTAAGTGTTGTTGAATACAATGGTCGAAAGGAGCTTTATAAAGAGTTCAACAATCGTAACTTTCTAGGGTTTAAAAACGGTAAATAAGGAAATACAAATAAACCAAAACAGGAAACAAATAAATCAAAAGAAAATATCTTAAAAGATTCTCCTGCAAAACCTGAAAAGGAAAGTTCACAAAATAATTTAAAGGAAAGGTTTGCCTTGTTATGGTTGATCGTCTTGTGTTATGTAAAATAACGTTAAACTCTTTTTTGGCTTGATTATCGACCATTCTTGGTGATCTTCTAGTTTTTGAACCATTAAGCTCTCGATAGTCTTGTTAAAATGTTAACGTATGGTTCTAGTGTCAGATCTTGTCCTAGGTGGCTCGTATATGGTGGGAATCTTGATCTCCTTAGGTTGATCCGAGTTGGTGTCCTCATCATTCCCTCCCTCTTGACAAGGTTCTGATCTCAAAACTTATTCTTCTGCATTGTAAGGAGCTAAGTCAGAGTCGTTGAAAGTTGAAGAAATGTTTAACTCACCTGGTAGCTCAATGCGGTAAGCATTGTCGTTGATATGCTTGATCACTTTGAAAGGACCATCTCCTCTTGGCATAAACTTTGATTTTATTTGGTTCGGAAACCTCTCCGATCGCATATGTAACCATACCCAATCTCTAGGATCGAAGATGAGTTCTTGTTGCTTCTTGTCAGCTTGCTGCTTGTATTGGGTAATTTTATTTTCAATGTTGTCCTTGACCTGCTGATGGAGCTTTTTTATTAGCTCCACCTTTGTGATTCCATCCTGGTTAGATTGTTCAATGGGCGGCAAATGAGAAAGATCTAAAGGGATGATGGGTTTATACTCGTAGACAACTTCAAAAGGAGATAACTTAGTAGCAGAATGCTTAACTCGGTTGTAAGAAAATTGAATGTAAGGAAGACAATCTAACCAATCCTTTAAATTTTTACACAATATCGCTCTTAGAAGAGTCGATATGGTGTCGTTAGCAACCTTAGTTTGGCCATCGCTTTGGGGATGGCAAGTGGTGGAGAAGAGTAGTTTGGTGCTCTCCATAATGTCCGCCAAAAATGGCTGAGGAATTTGGTGTCACGATCAGACACAATAGTATGAGGTAGGTCGTGTAAATGAACAGCTTCTTTGAAGAATAACTCGGCCGTTTGTGTGGTGCCATTGGTTTTTTCACAAGGAATGAAATGTGCCATCTTGGAGAAGCGATCTACCACCACAAATATCGAGTCTTTGTTCATGATTGTTGGTAATCCTAGCACAAAATTGATATAATGCGTTTTTGGCTATTTTTGTGTCGATGTTTTCCTTTGTTTTTCGAGTTTTTTCTTGGTTTTAGGGACTTATTAGGTGCAAAAGAAGTGGAGCGAAGATTGGAGCTTCGGTTGAAGTTTTGAGGCAAAAGTGGCGAAATGATGATCAAATATTCAAATGGCCATAACTTTCTAACCGTAAGGAACTACGTGGCCCATAACCACTTTTCGAAAAGCCCCAGCCGAGACCAATCTAGCCGTAAAGAACAAACGAATCAGAGAAGTCC
>ASZG01036112.1:0-13763 GCA_000411095.1 Aethionema arabicum
TCCGATAACTGCCAAGGTTACAATCTTCCTACCTCGGACCCTTGGTCGTATAGACCATTGGTCCCCCGGTAGCTCTGTCCAATTGTCCCATTTATGGTCATACCTGGGGCTTTATGCCTTCGAGGTTGGTCGCGACCTGGTAGGTCGTCTTACGTTGACCAGAATTCCGGAACGCGGTCATTACACTAACCCCGAGTACAAACACCATCGGATCTTCTTTTTAAAATCACCTTAGAGCTCCACTCAACAGAAGATCAAAAGACTTCGATTAATTACCAAATTACAGACAATTTAAACCCTAAGATACTACTTCTTCTCTTAACAAAAACAGAGACATTAATTTCTAAAACCATCACGACATCAAATTCACCAATTCTAAAACCTAGTTTCGAATTTCAGAAAAATCAGAGAAAATCAATTGAAAGTAAGAATAGAAATCGCATTACAGAGACATTAGAGTTATCCAATTTAAAAAAACCACAGAAGAAACTGTAACTTAGATTAGAAAACGCTCAACAGAGATTACAAAATCGAAATGGTAGTTTCCAATTGCAAAAACCACATTAGAAATCTTTTAAAAACAAAAAAAAACCCCACCGAAAAAACAGAAACTGAAAAAAGACATCGAAGAACAACTATTTAGATTTAGTTTCTCGTAATCAATTAGATTGTAAGAACAGAAGAACTATCGATCTATGAAGAAAATGAAGCACAGATGAGAAATATAGAACGAAGAGAGAAAGGCGTAACAGAGAAGAGAAAAGAGAAAGGAGAGAGAGAGAGGAGCGTATGAAACAGAGTTTTTGAAAGAGAAAGATTATGTTGCTGAGATCGATGGAAGATTCTTTTATTAAACTCAAATCACAACGGTCAGATTATATTAACCGTCCGATTAAAAAAGAGAATTTAAATGAGCGTACAAGATTCATTGACTAAACGGCTACATTTTCCTTTCCCCCAAACGGTAACTTTTTTGTTTACTTCAACTCATCGCCCATTTGTAATATCTATTTATTTGAAAATATCTAATGACAAGTGTTGAACTTTTATTCTTTTGATTATTGCAAACATTATTTTGGGTTCAAAATGAACTTCAGAAATAGAAAATATTTCTAATTATATGTTTTTGTATAATAATATCCTTAAAATGCATATATTGGTTTTAACGTTTCTCGTATATTTAAATCGATTAACTCACGTTCCAAATATACATTTAAAAAAAAGAAAAAGATGCACATTTTAAAATTACATTTTTGTTTAATAAGATATAAGAAAATTTTGATTAAAAAAAAAGATATAAGAAAATAACTTATAAAATATTATTTTAAAAAACAAATGAGAAATATGACGAATTATAGAAGTGGTATTGATCCAAAACATTAAACTACAAGTAATAAAAACAAAATAGATTTATTTATATGAATAAACCTTAAAATGGCAATTAAAAAAAACAAAAACAAAGACTAAACACTAACCAGTTAAAGTGCAACGGAAGGTTTTGAGTTGTGCAAAAATATTGTAACCATTCTCACTGGTAAAAGAAGAAAGAAGAGATGAGTTTCTTCTTCAGAACGTCTTCTTCCTCGTAATGGCTTTTCGCGGTTGTTCTCTCTTCACAGATGCGCTAAATCCTGGAGACGATAACCCAACAGCTGACTGGTAGATGTCTTTCAATCTTTGGAAATACATAGATTTGGTTACTATTAATGGAAAGGTTTTAAAAATAGAAAGCTATTTAATCTGGTTTATGATGTGTGTTTTGTTACCTGGGAATGCTGAGAAACAGAGCAATTGCTGAAACGCCGAAAACTAGTGGTAATATAGCTGCAGGTGTTACTTCCTGTATAATCAAACCATAAGATATTATGAGAGATCAGATTCATCAGTTTGAAAAGAGTTTGGGTTTTGTTCGTTTAGTTGTCGCTAGCAATGAGCAACGAACGACAAAGTTTTGTTTATTTACTTGTCGCTAACTCAGGGACGTGTTTTAGCGATTAAAAATTCAAAACGCTGAAAAATCTAGCATTTGATTTTTAATCGCTTAGACTTGTTGAATCAGCTACAAAGAAACTCCATTTTCAGCCACAAGTTTTAGCGACAAGTCTCAATAACATGTTGCTGACAAGTCTCAATAACATGTTGCTGAACCAGCAACGATAAAATGAACAAAATTTTTTGTCGGTTGTCTCCGAAACGAGCAAATGAATAAGCCTTTAACTGGTTTTGAGTTCCAGTAAAGACATTGGGTTTCTTAGTTTAGTTGTCGCTAGCAATGAACAACGAACGACAAAGTTTTCTTTATTTACTTGTCGCTAACTCAAGGACATGTTTCAGCGACTAAAAATTCAAAACGCTGAAAAATCTAGCATTTGATTTTTAATTGCTTAGACTTGTCGTTGAATCAGCAACAAAAAAACTACATGTTCAGCGACAAGTCTCAATAACATGTAGGTGAACCAGCAATGATAAAACGAACAAAATTTTTTGTCGGTTTTTTTTTGAAACGAGCAAACGAACAAAGCCTTTTATTGGTTAGTGTTGGGAAGTGTTTTTACCTGAGTATGATGATCTGCGATGACGCTGTAACGAAGTGGACCGATATGGATTTGAGAGTTTGTATCGAAATCGACTTCAATGATATCTGATTCTACTTTGTGGGAGCTTGAAGGAAGATTGGATTTGAGTTGCAGAAGGTGTTTACCTTTAGGTAAGCCTTTGACTTGGAAGAATTTGGAAAGTGGTAATGGAAACACATTCTCTACCTTGGATTCATCAATGGCTGATTTAATCTCCACTAATAGATTTGAGTTCAGTTCTTCGTTATGTTGTCCTTCGACATGACATGTTAAAACTGTTGTTTCTGGTTGTTCAAAGACCAGAAAATCTACACCGTTGATATCTTCATGACCAATCTGTAAGAGGATAGAAAGTGTTTAACAAGAATCGAGATTAAGAACAATCAATTCAAGAAACAGAACCAAACCTTGAGAGAAACTGATTCTGGAGATGCACGTTCAATTACTGAATCAGTTTTGCTAGATACTTTGATTACATATGTTGTATCTGGATGTAAACCTCTTAGACGATAATTTCCATTAACATCACTTGTAGTCTCCTCGTAGTATCCTTTGTCTGAACGAGCTTCGATTGTAACGGCTTCTTGCGGTTGGCCAGAAAGGAGAGCGACTCTACCCATTGCACTGCAAAGGACATACAAAGAAGATTTAAATGGAATGCAGACTAAGATTACCAGATATGTTAATTGCTCAAATAGGAAGAAAATAGTTCCATAAAACGGAAATTTAGGGCCGAGAAGGGCGAGATTTAAACCACCCAAATGAAAATGTGTTCATAGTTGGAGACCTATGAGATTGCTAGTGAATAGTGAGAAAAAAAGAGATTTAGAATATAGAGAAACCTGTAAGCAACACGAGTAGCCTCAAAGACAGCTTCACTAGACTCGCCGGAACCCAAATCTATGGCCAGTGTTGAAGGTTTGAATGAATATTCCTGAAGGAAAAAATGAGCAATTATGTAAAAAGAATATAGATCTTAGCATCTTAGGAACACATCGTTTATGTTATTTGATTATTGGTAGTTATAGCAACTTCAGAGATACAGGAAGGAATGGTTTAGTTACCTTAAGAAGGGGACGCAAGTAGAAATTTCCAGGAAACAAGCTATCGAATACAAAGAGTCCACCAGCACCAGATATAGAATTATTTCTGTAACCATGATCACCACTTAATGATAACAACAATGGAGGGATTGATGTCTCGGCATTGTCCTTAGCGTATACACGAACAGAGATCTGACCAAGCTTTTGGCAGGAGAAGGAATGTGGTCCTAATCTTTTAATGTGGTAGCCAGGCTGCATATATAATAAGCCCAAGATCAGCAACACATTATTTCAAAACAAAGTGAGAACATATATTCAGCGTAACCATTTGCATAAAGTTCTAATCTAACGAGAAGAAAAGTGAAGAAAAACATAATCTCAAGGTCAATATATATATTCACATGAATATATTAGTATGATATCTACCAACCTTTGAAGCCTCCGTGTCATATGATATATCATCATACAGAGGACCAGCAGTAAATGAACCATCTGGAGATGTGTTCGTTTCAGCAGCTACTTCACCTTTCTTAACTGAAGAAATAATGCTGTCTTTTGCTGCGAAAACCTTAATATGAACATCGGGAAGAGGAGGAGATACCGATCCTTGTATGTAAAGACCAAGTCGACCAGTAAATGGTGAAATTGAAGCTTGGCATCCATCCTTTGACACCACAGCCTATCATAACAAACAAAAACTAAGTTTAATATTTGATGTGCCCACGGTAGAATCTTTTACGGCTAGTATTACTTGAAGCTCATACTTACATGAATCTCTTTAGGATAAAACAAAATCTTCTTGTCCACGTTACTCCTGCAACAGAACAGAGCTAAAGCTGAAGCAAGAAATGTGAAAAGAATAAAAAGATACAAACCCTCCTTATAATTCCTTTGTGAGATATTTAACTCCAAAAAAACATTTGAAGTCAAGTTCATAGATGCCCTGAGAACATAATGAGGTGGTCATACCTAGAATCCCGAGGAACAAAGACAATCTTTTCACCGAGGTTTGCCCAGGTATAGTACTCATATTTGCCTCCCCCATCAGATGCAAGTTTGGCAACAATACTGCTGATGACATTTCCTTGCTTGTCTTGAATATCAACAATGAAATTTTCTGGCAACTCATTTCCGGTTGAGCTAGATTCCACATTTATCAGACCTTTGAGGAGGTACTTCTCTGCTTTCAGATGAATAGGCTACAGACAGAAGCATAGAGATGCTTAATGAAAGACCAGCCAAAGGATGTTGAAACAATATAGACAAGGTTACAAATCAAAACCTGTGCACTTGAGACGTCGATCTTTATTGAATTGCTCCCAAAGGACAAGCATGAATCTGAAAGCTGAAGCTCATGCTCTCCAGACGACTCAAGACATATTTTCTGCGAACCTTTCTGTAGTTACCACAAATAAAGAACACAATTAGTTTTATAGCTTCAAACATCGTACTCATGATAACCCAAATTCATAAAGGAATCAAGCTGAAAAAGTACCTTGATTTTCAAGTTAGTAGGCGATCCACTAGGGTGAACAATACTAGCATCAACCTCATGGGTGGAAATAATATTAATCCAGTAACCTTTCTGAACAAATTCAATCCCTTTGATATCCTCAGCTCCGACAGTTACGTCAATAGAGTTCTGGTCCCAGCACCAACTATCTTCCCCAGATGCAGCTTCCCGTGAAGTGCTTTTGACCTAAAATAAATCAATCATGACGAGCAATAAGTAATAATTTAGCTAGTAATGTGACTTTTCCTATCTCACAGAGGTATCCAAGGGAAAAAAGTTGATGACAAACCAGGAAGCCCACCTCAACTCTATATTTTCCAGGCAATACGTCTGAAAAGTGAAATTGACTGCTCTCATCAGTTAAAACAACTGTCTTCTTGTCACGGCCTCCAGCCACTCCCACAAGTGCAACTGAGACAGACGGACCACATTTCTCCTTGCAAGTAACAGAACCATGCACATTGACTCGAGCCTACATCAACACCCAAAGAGGTCAAAAGAAAGAAAAGCTTCCAGGCACGTTGAAGTATATTTTACACCCAACAAACCCGATTCAGTTGATGCTACATGAAAAGGAAAATATATATATTGGATAGCAAGGGTCATCTTATAACATTCCAATCTTATGTTTTGAACTGCTAGTGGCGGATAACAACAAGAGGTTGCCTCTTGAATTACTTTGATGTTACTAGAGATTAATTTGACAGCTAAACTTATAAGAGATTGATGTGTGATTAACAATAAACTACCTGAGAAAATTCTATATCCAACAATGGAGTTTTGACGAAAACATCCATGTAATCTGGTAAAAACAGAAGATCAGAAGCACTCTTTTTTGTAGCAGCGAAAGCAGACAACCTATATTCGCCTGGTGGAACCTGGAATATATATGATAGTAGGCAATAAAAATTAGGAGCGTATCATGGGTCAACACGATAAAAGTAACTTTTTTCAAGTGGATATATGTTAAACATGTGTGCATCAACATACCTCAAAGCAAAAAGTTCCAGTCCCATCCGTTTGCTTCACTTGAGGTTTGACATTTGTTGGTCCATGAGTCAAAGCTACCTAGATTATAATTGTGAAACGTTAAACATGATAGATACAAAAAAAGAGAGTAATGTCGGAATATAAATAAGAGTTTACCTTTGCTTTCTGTCCAGAACCAAACATTCTTACCACACCGCATATATCATAGGATACAGCACTGATATCTGGAAGTGAAGCCATATTTGGTAAAACCTAATCGAACATGCTTAACGAGTTAGGGAACAAAATTTTTAGCACACATTAAAGGAAAAAATCATTGAGACTAATACCATAAACTTCTTCAATTTGTCGAATTTGTAATGCTCCTTGACTGCCTCTACTGTATACTGACTCGATGTAACCTGGGGGATTTAAATAACATTGCATTAAATCTCTTGCTGTTAAGAAAGCAACATCATGCAGATCCGCATGGATAGATCATAACAGCGAGAAAATTGAGATTAAAATCGTGGTGGAACGAGATCATAACTGTTTGACATATCAAAAATCACACGTGACATAGTCAAGCCAAATAGCCTTACTCTCGAAGCCTTAAAACATTCACCAAAACTTCAGAAGGAGAAGTTGAATAACAACGAATTTACAAGGTTCATATGTGGAATAAGTATGATGAGTAAACTCAAAAATAGCATCTAGGAATACCTTGTCAAGCTTGTAATAACCTTCCTTATCCGTGACAGATCTTAGACTCCCATCTACTAAGATTTTAACGCCCTCAACTCCCATAGAATTACCATCAAGTACACGACCCCCAATGGAGAATCCTGTTACCTAAAGAAGCATTCCATACAATATTCAGAGGAAGAAACATGGAAGTAGAGTCCAATTGCAAAATAACACAACCGGAACAGAGGGTTGTAGTTATTTATCTGACCTGAAATTTTCTGGGAACAGTAACATGTTGATGCTCAACAAAAACAGGCATCACAGGAGGTGAAACATCAAAGACCGTGTTCTCTCCCTTATAGTGCGGTACCAGTTCATACTTTCCTGAGAATAAAAATCATAGCAACCAAAATGTTAGTATCCATAGGAAATAAAGATCTGAAAAAAAAAACTGCTTTAGGAGCATATTCATTGGAACAACCCGATAAGAAAAAATACGAAGACAGATAAAAGCTCAACAGAAACTAAGAGCTCAGGCTAGAACTTGGACTATGCAGCCAAAATTTCAAGCTTCCTTAAAGTTCATCATGCTCAGTCACCATTTAACTGGTGATTTATGATGTAGTCATCAGGCTAAAGCTTCAAGTAAAATAAATTTTCCAGGGATACTGTTGTCAGAGAAATTGATCATGGATATTTCCAAATTAATTACCACAAGGGATGGACTTGAAACTGAAAGTTCCTTGAGCATCGGATATGGCATGGCAGAGAGGCTTCCTTTCTCCGGAGGCCTCACCAACTCCTTCCGGACAATCTACTTTGGCAACATCATCTGAATGCAAATAAATATGAACACCTACGATTGGATTTCCCTACAATAGGAAAAAAATGATTTCTATTAAACTTTCAAAACTGAGAATATGCGTGTGAACAGTACCAACTTAATAATACACCAGTCACTACTTAGAATAAAGATCGTCACAAAATTTACTCATAAATGCAGAGGAGTGAGCACGATTTAACCACCAAAAAGAAAAAGAGAATAAGCAAAAGAAGGATTACCTGAGCAACAACAGACCCCTTAAGATTATAACCGAGGACGAAGAATATGTCATCCACCATTCCATTTGCAAATCCAAGTTCCACCTACATGTAAATAAAGATACTTCGTCTATTAGCATGCATAATCAGAATTTTCAAGCCAGTGTATTGAGACGAAGTATAAAATAGAGAGGAAAAGAGTAGCAAAGGGCATGTGTGCAACAATGAGATGTACTGAGGTTGGAGGAGAATTTAAAGAGAAAGTTAAATCAAAAGAAGCAAAACCAAAAAAGATGTAAGACCTCCGTTGAACCGCGAACTTCAACTTGCAGCTCTGGATGGGATGCACGGATATTGTATTTTCCTGCAACCAATCAGGTAGACTCGTAAGATGATTATAACCTGATACTTAACAAAACCCTTGATGTGGTATCCAAATATAGGGACTTCAGACTACATACATGCAACGCCAAAATAGCAAAAGTGATGAAAATGTATAAAATTCAAACACTGGTGATGAAAGCTTAATAGGACTCCATACCTGGAATTATATTCTTGAATAAGTAGCTCCCGTCTGATGACGTGATAACAGAAGCAATGGAATCTCCATCCAAAGACAGCAATTCAACATTTACACCTGCTGGGCCTCCATTCTTAATCGTACAACTCTCTCCACCAACAGCTCCAAGGACTTTACCAGATAATGTAAAACTGTAATATGACCGAATAGAAGAGAATTTTAAATAGAGAAAAATTAACTTAACAACCTATAAACTCAAGATTAAAAAGAAGCAAGATCATTAATTCAAACGAACCCCGTGAAACGGAAGTTAATATCCTCATTGTTGTTGCAACCAGTGTTGTCGACGACTACAGGGACCTACCACACCAGATTTGATGTCAAAGTCAGTCACAAACCTCGTACTGTGTCCAGAAAGATTCTGGATGTACAGTCCTCAAAGAAAAAAAAATGAAGGACGGATGAACCTTATCTGGCTTCCATGACCAACCCTCAGGTCCATTTATCTTGAGAATGAATGAGCCCTGTGAGAAGAAAGAGTAGAAATTACTTGTAGCAGAAATGCAATTTACCAGACTTGTGAATCTTTAACAGGCGCAGAAGAAAGAAGATAAGGTTTAAAGTGTACCTTGTCATATACTGGGATGAAATAGTAACCATTTGGAGCACACTGTGTACTGTCCTTCACCAATCCATCTACTGTTTGAAGCTCAACCTTGTAATTTCAAAGAGAACAAAAAAAATAAATCATTGAAACTTCTCAAACAAAAAGAATGAAAAACAGTATTCGACAGATTGGATGCTTACCGTGATGTGAGAATAATCCAGTTTCCCATCGGCCCCTTTCCGAGTTTTAACCAAAGACGAACTCGCCTGCACAAATCCAGATCCGATCGTACTTCTCAGTATTAAACACATACGATTATTTCCAAATACAAGCATCCACAGAATTGCATAACCTCATATGGAAAACCTTAGAAGGTACGAAGCTAGCCCAACTCAACTAACTAACATGCCGCAATTTCAACTTCTAAACTCTACATTCAGAGCAAAAAATCACCATTCACTCTCTAGTAATTGACCAAGAACCATAGCAAAACGATGGAAAAACGAATCGAATAAGCAATAACAACTAAACCTCGACAAAACCACCACATCCTTTAATCGAATCCGCGGAAACACCGTAGACTGTAGAAATCGCTATGAGGAAGATGATCAGTGAATGTAGAATTCTCGTCGTGATCGCCATTATTCCCGATATGGAGCTCCGATGGCGACGGAGCAGAGATTGAACTAAGAAAAAAGAGTGTTCGTCAATGACTTCCGATCTGAAGATCGTCGTCAGCCTAAAATAAGGGTCTTGACTCATAGAGAGCTTAATGGGCTTTTATTGGGCCAATTAAAATTACATTGCCCACCTATATATATGGAGCTTAATGGGCTTTTATTGGGCCAAATAAAATTACATTGCCCAACTGTATATATATGATTATTAATAATATATAATTAAATACAAATAAATATTTAATAGTCGTCGAGATTTGCTTACCGTTTAAAAGTCAAAGCTCGGATGGGTGCGCTAAATCTTCACAAGTAGTCACCACTCACCAGTCAATTTTGGAAATCAATCCAAGAAGTGGAATCATCGGAAAATGCTTCAGGTTTTGTTATTAGCGTGGCTCCTGATCTTTGGAGCAGAGACCGTTGTGTCGCATCAGGAATCCGGCGAGTGGAGTTGTGACTCGGATTCGTCTATCCAGGTGATGGCCGATTTTACACCGGGAATCATCACTCTCGATGGTCATTCTGAAGATTGGAAGGACATTGAAGGCTCCGACTTTCCTCTCCGACCTGCACTTGATCCGGACGCCGACCACGAGTATGCCGCCGGTAAGATGACGGTCAAGGTAATGTGTTGCTTCGAATTGGATAATGCATTATATATGGTTGCGAGACGATTAGAAGTTTTGAATTATTGATTAAGTTAGCGCTGAGATTTGCGGTGTTTCTAAGATCTTTTTGGTGCGTTTGAGCTTGGCAGAGCTTATGGATCTTTGATTCGATTGGTTAATTTGGTTTCTGTGGATTTCGAGTTTGATGAATCGCTATTTCCTTGCATTTTGTAGGCTTTGCATGATGGCCGGGATATATACTTTATGCTGGAAATTGATGGAAATTACGCTTATACAAAAGGGTAAGCGTATTATTTATGTGTATATTGATTTCCTACTCGTATTTCTAAAATGCACAATCCCTTTTAGACCTCTTCAAGATCCAAGAAATATAACAGTATCTGTGAGCTATGTAGTAACTGTTCTCAAGTTTTAGTAGATGCCTCTGTTCTTAACCTTTAAGAATATGATCCTGCGAACAAAAAAGTGATCATTTCTGTTTATATCTTGATTGATTACCCTAAAAGATTTCTGTCCATCTGGTGTTTATATCTGGTTAGGGATTAAGATTCTTGAAATTTAGAGTTTAATAATTAGCCAGGGCTGTGGCATGTCTATTAGTTTCCAAGATCTGGAGGTGTCAAACTACGTTTATGTAATGCTCAGATGATATTGAACTATCTTCGATTGAATTCTTTTTATGTTATCTTCAGAGTGTAAGTTTATCACTGTGATAGTGATATTGGTTGCTTCTTTGTATTCAGTGAAAACAAAAAGTGTCCTTCAGTGGCACTGATGTTCCAAATTGGTGATCAAGCTACTTATCACAATGTAAGTTTCCACCTGTGATTAGAGTAGTTTCTTAATGTTGTATATGAAAAAGAAAAGAAAAAAAAAAACTGATATAGACATTTTGCTTCATAAGATGGGTGGTTGTAAAGAAGGGACAGATTCATGTACCAGCAAAACCTGCAGAGGTTTTGAGGTTGATATCATGCATTTCTCCATAGGAAATGCTATTCCAGGACGCCTTTACGGTGGTAATCCATTAGACAACGGGGAAGGAAATGGAGGTGACAGGTGATTTGTAGTGCAATACAATTTTTTGCGTCTCTTTATTACTTTAATCTGACTCCACACCACTTTAGTGAGTCTAGTTTAATTCGATATTTTATTTATTAAGTGGTTTGTTTTTTCCTCTGTTTATTGAATGTTTTTGTCCTTTTTTTCATATGAACAGGTACGGTCATCTGGTTGATTTGTATTCGTGGAATCCACATTGTCGATATTTTGATGGTCTTGGACCCTCAGGTACTTCTCAGATTAGATGGTGTTATAAGAACCCAAAATCGCATATGGCATAGAAATTCCTTATGATGACCAATTAAATAACTAATTTCAAACCAAGAGCGTGAATCACCTTTTCATTTTTGTTTTGATTCACATAAGCGTTAGTAATTGCTCATTGATTGCTCAAACATCTCCTATAGTTACTTATCTTCGAAAATTTCCTCAGTATGTGCTCACAAGTATAAGATGTCCTTAAAACCCGTAGATTATAAATATTTCTGGTTGGATACTACTAAAAAGCTTGAAGAGACGATCTCCTTCTCCTTTGCAAATTACAAATATGTCTTCCCCATGTATATTGTACTTGCAGGAAATGATTCTAGCGCACAGAATGATTGGCATGGAGCATGGTGGCATAGCAGCTTCACTACTCAATCAGGTTAGCTTCCTCATTCTAATCAGATAAACTAACTTCATCTCAATTTAAGTTTCTTAGCTTAAGCATCTCCTATAGTTACTTATCTTTCAAAATCCCAAACAGGTTTTATAGAGGACGACAGCCCTTACACTCCTGATGGTAAAAAAGGAACTTACTTTTTCGAGTTTTCAAGACCTTTAAGAACTATGGATCGTCTCCAACAGGTCAGTAACTCCTTTACTTAGCTTAATCAGGCCATAACCTCCGAGTGTTTTTACCTCTGCAAATTAGTAATTACTAATTACCCTTAAAACCAAATCCATCTTTGGAATGGTACAAACATATGTTTAAAGATGGTACAAACATATGTTTGAAGATGTTACATTGTCTGATGAAGCTAAGGTCTTAATTTGATATCTACAGGATGTTCAGTTCACGTTTAACTCACCAGCCAAAATGTCTGTTGCATTCTGGTATCCAATGGACAACGAACCATGGCACGGATCAGGGCACTACTCGATAAACTGCGACTGGGTCTCATTAGATATCTCTTCAAGCAGTTCTTCATCTCTCAGTTCATCAACTGGAAAAGGCTCTAGCAACGGGACCAGTATTTTCGCGCTTTTGATGTCTATGATTGCACTTGCTGTTTCAGGTTTTATTGCATATAAGTTATTTACTCCTAGGAACATTCCATTCACACCTATGGAGAATCTTTAGAAGCATAGGTTTTACACGGTTTGGTCCCTTTGGTCGTATTCATTCGTTTTTGCCACCATATTATAAGAAGAGGTTCTTGGTTTGGGATATAGTGAAAATTTGGTTGATTTCTTCGGTTTTTGTGACTGCCCTTTTATCAACAAAACGGCAGCGTTTTGTGTGTATAGAAAATTCAATGCTGAACTGGCCGTATAGTCTCTTTCTCAGGTAGAGGCTTTGCTTTTAAATGCAATGACAGGACCTTCTTATCCAATAAGAGGATTTGCTCTCTGTGTTTATTAACCCCTTCAGCCTCATCAAACAAACTCATCTCAGCCGTGCATCATATCTTGATTTATTACAATCATATAATAATGTTGTATTATCGAAATAATGAGTTGGACAGTCGTGTATTACGTTTACGTGAATATCATTATTTAAAATTAATTGAAGAATCAACAAGACAACAACTCTTTAAATATATAACTTTTTTTGTAAGAAAAATCTCCAAAGTGTTCAATCCAGGGCCGGTCCTGAGTTTTCAGGGACTCCAAGCAACTTAATAAAAAATCTATATTTTATTATAAAAGTAAGAGTTAAATAAATTATACAACATATAAAACAGACAAATTTAACACCAATATATTATTTTTATTAATATTATTTGATACTAATATTATTTTTTTTATTATTTTTGTGTAAAACAATTTTAAAAAAATTTAGAAAATTTAAACGAGAATGTTGATAACATATAAAAACAAAAATGATTAGTTGCAAAAAATTTTTAAAATTTTTTCTAAGTATTTTGATATATTTTGTTCTAATTTTTTGTTATTATGGTATTAATTTTAAAAGAACAAATCTATTTTTTAAACAAAAGGAAAAGAAAACATATTATATTCTTTTATGAGGATCTATTATTTAAAAAAAAAAGTAAGTAATCATGGATAGAAAAAACATTTATTAAAAAGAATAGCTAAAACATAATTATTTCAAAAAACAAAAAAAACATATTTTAAAACAAAGGAAAACTGCCGTTAAAAAAACAAACAAAAATAGGAAAAAAATAGAACTAAAGTCCCTAATCTCCTTGGTCGAACACGGAACCTACCCCT
>ASZG01036113.1:0-13766 GCA_000411095.1 Aethionema arabicum
TCTCTCTCTCTCTCTCTCTCTCTCTCTCTCTCTCTCTCTTATTTGATTCCTTCATCTCTTTCTCTCTTTCTCTTCTGTCAAACCATTCTACTGAGTTATTTTTCCGGATTGAAAATTGCCTCTCTTTTTATTCATGAAATAAGCTGCTATTCCTACCTGATTTATCTCGAGTTTAAGCTTTTTGATCATGCTCCTAGCTTTTGTTTTCCTTTTGATCTTTGTTGTCAAGTATATGACTCCTTTGATTTGGTGTTCTGGTAAGATAAGCCAATAAAGATTTGTCTCCCTTTTCTTGATTGTTCCAAAATTACCAAAATATGTCTGCTGCTGAATGTATAAAATCCTGACTTTGAGATTGGGTTTTAATCTTTTCGCTAGAACATCGATTACAAGTTTCATTACCCTCCAATCAGATAGCTTTATTTGTGTATGCGCTCGTAACTTTGTAAGCCCCTGCCTTAGGGTTAACCCTGCCGTAGTTTCCACAGGGAAAGTGGAAGGCTTCGGCCTTCGATTGCTTAGGCTGGAACGGGAAGCTATGAGTCCATTTTTTTTTTTTCTGGTAACATGAATTTTTAGTGAATTTTGGTTAGAATACTTGTAGCCGGTACCATAATCGATGTATAATTCTATCAAAGATGTTAGATATATGATCCTGGAAAGGAAGGGGTTGGAAGCATGTTGTTTTCTTTATTATAGACACTTTGCATTCATCTGAGAAAAGAAATCACCAAGTCGTAGTCTCCCCCCCCCACACAAATGTGTGTATTACTTGCTTCACTGCTTTATCCTCACTTCCCTTCTCTTTTTTTTGTTACGGAGACAGGTAGAGCCCTCTTCTCCTGTGGATTCTGTGTTATCCTCCTTTGGTTAAAATAGCTTCTGTACTGTAAGAGACACGGGTTATTGATTTGACTAAAGAAGATTTATCAGCTCTGCTCATTGCTGAGTTTCAATGCAAACTTCTCAGAAACATCACAGTGACGCTGGATTCCACATGTTGTATCCGCAAGCTTACTGTTCATCTCAGTTTCAAGTGATAGACAACAATGCCTTCTCTGATCTCCCATCTAAAGAACAGTTTTTCACTCTTGAATCATCCACGGCCTCTGGGAGTCTTCCTACTTCTGACTCCCCTTCTGTGAGCATTACATCTGGCCGGAGCCCGTTTTCTCCACAGGGTTCTCAGTCATGCATCTCTGATCTGCATCATTCTCCTGACAACGTATATGGATCTCCCTTGAGTGGCTTATCTTCTTGTGCTTATGATGAAGCCGGGTTCAAAAATAAGATTCGGGAACTTGAGATCTCGCTGCTGAGTGGTGATTCAAAAGTTCCTGAGTTCTCAGGTTTCAGCCCTGCTGCTGGGAAATCATGGAACTGGGATGAGCTCTTGGCTTTGACTCCGCAGTTGGACTTGAAAGAGGTGCTGGTGGAGGGTGCTCGGGCAGTCTCTGATGGGGATTTCGCTACTGCATATGGATTTATCGAAGTTTTGGAACAGATGGTGTCGGTCTCTGGCAGTCCGATCCAACGGTTAGGTGCTTACATGCTGGAAGGGCTTAGAGCGAGGCTTGAAGGCTCTGGGAGCAACATATACAAAGCGTTAAAATGCAATGAACCAACAGGAAGGGAACTGATGTCTTACATGGGAGTTCTTTATGAAATCTGCCCATACTGGAAATTTGCATACACATCTGCAAATGCTGCGATCTTGGAAGCAATGGCTGGTGAACTCAGAATCCACATAATCGATTTCCAGATTGCACAGGGATCACAATACATGTTTCTTATCCAAGAGCTTGCCAAACGCCCTGGTAGGCGGCCTTTCCTCCGTGTGACGGGTGTGGATGACTCACAGTCCAACCATGCCCGTGGCGGTGGGCTTAAATTGGTAGGTGAGAAGCTCTCAAAGGTTGCACAGTCATGTGGTGTCCCGTTTGAGTTTCACGACGCAATCATGTCTGGCTGCAAGGTGCAGCGGGAACACCTTGGGGTTGAAGCTGGGTTTGCTGTTGCTGTGAACTTCCCTTATGTGTTGCACCACATGCCTGATGAGAGTGTAAGTGTAGAGAATCATAGGGATAGGCTGCTGCATCTAGTGAAGAGTCTCTCTCCAAAAGTGGTGACACTAGTGGAGCAAGAATCAAACACAAACACATCCCCGTTTCTGTCACGGTTTGTAGAGACATTGGATTACTACACAGCAATGTTTGAGTCGATAGATGCTGCACGGCCAGGGGATGATAAACAGAGGATAAGCGCGGAGCAACATTGTGTGGCGAGAGACATAGTGAATATGATAGCGTGTGAGGAGTGGGAGAGAGTTGAGAGACACGAGGTGTTGGGGAAGTGGAGGGTGAGAATGATGATGGCTGGGTTTATAGGATGGCCGGTAACTACAGCAGCTGCATTTGCTGTGAGTGAGATGTTGAAAGGATATGATAAGAATTACAAACTGGGAGGGAGTGAAGGAGCACTTTATCTATTCTGGAAGAGGAGACCAATGGCTACATGCTCCGCTTGGAGACCAAACTTAAACCCAAGCCAAAGCCAAAACCTAAATTTTACAGAGTAGATAGATAAGATACGGTGCTGAGCATCACAAAACACATCTGTCTCTGTAAATCTTTTAGGATGTGCGATGTTTTTACAGTTAGTTAGTTGTTATTTTGTATACGCAAACTGGCTATTATCTTTCTCTTCTTCTGTAAATTTTGTTTGTCACAATGGGTATATTGGCATTTGTTGTGGGTGGTACACTGGTAGGAATGAAAAGGAAACAAATCATTAGGTCTTTCTCTGATCTATTCTTCCCTTTCCTTAGCTCCTCAATCCACAGGTTGGATTGTGATAAAAGAGGTAAAGCCTAAAGCTTAAAGCCTAAAGGAGCTCACCAACCCACAAACCCTAAAGGATTGAACAAGTACAGGTCATGACCACCAATTTATTCTTTCCTTTTCTATTACATATATATAATTATGTCTTCTTTGCTGCTCATATTATTCTTTAACCCCTATAATATTTGTAAACAAGTTTTAGTTTTAGTTTTATTTTTTACTTTTATATATCCCCATCTAATAGATAACCAACCCATAAGACTTGTAAGCAAAGAAGGGAGTCCCAGCTATTTGAAATTTCTATCATTATTATTATCATTATTGTTATATATATATAATATTTTTTGTCAAAGATATATTGAGTGACTTCCACTAATACAAAGAAGGCTTGGTTTGAGCAATATTTTGCGGTTAAGCTATTAATTGCTGAGGCAACACCTTTTCACCTTTTGCTTTCCTTCTCTCAAGTTTCAAACTTTCTTACTCTTTCCGTCAAATATCAAACTACAGCTGCATTTGGATTAGCTAAATATGTCAAGAGTATCATAATTGTTATTTTGTTTTAGTTACTCATAAAAAATCCCTAGTAAAAGACAAAAGGATACCAATGACTACGGATGTTAGTTTACAAGAAATAAGAAATAAAACATAAAAAAAATAAGAGAAAAAAGAGAAAGAAAAGAAAAGGAAAGGAAAGGGTTCTCCTCACCAAACGAAATACTTCAATGATTTAAATTTATCTCTCTTTTTTTAATTAAAAATTTTATTTTTGTAAGTGTCCCATATGATTAGAGTCTTTTTATCTGTCATATGCCGCTTCTCCTTCCAACTCCTTTGGATTATTCTCTCCCCTTCTCTGTTTATTTATTATATCTATATCCACGGTTTGGTTTCATATATTGTTCACAGTTTCACCCTTTAATTTGATGATGCCGTAAATGTATATGACAACACATCATCCAACACTAATTCATATTCATTCTTTCATTTATTTTGATTGAATTTTTTTATAAAAAAATCAACAACTTGAAAGCATTTTAGATTTTAAAATTAAGAGAGAAATAAGGGAGATAATGAGTATAAAATTAAGTGGGTAATGAAAGAGAAAGAAGAAGAGGGAGGGATTGGTTACTGTCAAGGGCGTCGAAGTGGGGATGGTAAATGGTTGCTTGAGAACGAGGAAAGACTAAGTAAATTTAACTCTCTCTCTCTCTCTCTCTGTCTCGCTCTCTCTCTAAAAGTGTGCGTATAAATATTAAACGACTTCATTTCTCCTCTGTATCATTCCTTTTAACTACTGCTTATTTATTAGACCAAACCCCATATCTATTATTAATTGTAACGAAGGAGGAGGAGCCGTTGAGAGCAAAAATGACGCCTGAAGAAACCCCTTTTGTATCTGACCTCTCCTCTATGCAAAACCTGCTTAAAGGTCGTCAATCTCTCTCCTTTTCACATATATACTCATCGATCCTTCTCAGAATTCGCTTCATCTTCAAGGTCTGCTTTCTTTAAATTTGACTCTGCAGAAAAGGAGAAGGAGCTTTTGGCTGCAATAAGTGAAACTGAGGCTTTGAGAATAAATGAAGAGCTTAAAGACAGAGCCTTTCATGAGGTATGTTAGCATAACATGATTTTCATTTCTATTGATGGTTACAACGATAAGAGTTATAATCTATGTTCGTGAACGTTGATGATGACGGCCCCTCTCACGTTCATACTACTTGTACTTGGTATTGTTTACAGCTTAGAGACGTCGTGAGGAAGTTGGAGGAGAGAGCTGGAGCCACTGAGAATCTTGTTAAACAGAAGGTGCGTTTTTTGGCTCTTCATGCTACTAAATGGTTTCAATAAGATTTGTGACATAATTGTGGAGGAGCAGGAGGCGGAGATGAGGAAGCTGAAAGGAGAGAAGGAAGATGCAGTGGCGGCCCAGGAGGCTGCAGAAGAAGCACTGAGGAGGGTTTACACTCACCAACAGGACGATGATTCTCTACCCCTTGAATCCATCATAGCTCCTCTCGAAGCCCAGATCAAGTTTCACAAACATGAGGTAATTTAAATGTATTTCAAAGTTGTTCCTTCTTTTAGACCACTGTAAACACGATTTTGTAGGTGTTTATATACTGCTGTTTTTACAGATATCGGCCCTTCAAGACGACAAGAAAGCATTGGAACGTCTGACAAAATCAAAAGAATCAGCGCTTCTTGAAGCAGAGAGAATTTTAAGAAGTGCCCTTGAACGGGCTCTCATCGTTGAGGAAGTCCAGAACCAGAACTTCGAACTTCGAAGACAGATTGAGATCTGCCAGGTACCCTCCGATTGTACAAATTGAGTATTCAGCGCAATAAGCCAATAAGCCGTTGTTATAGAACTAAAGACAATATCAAAGGCACTAACCTTGGGCGCAGGAAGAGAATAGGTTTCTGGAGAAAAACAACCGCCAGAAAGTGTTAGAGATAGAGAAGCTCTCCCAAACCATTCGAGAACTTGAAGAAGCCATCTTGGCCGGAGGAACTGCCGCCAATGCCGTTCGAGACTATCGCCGCCAAATCTCACAGCTCAATGCAAGTGCCCTGTTTCTCGTGATTAATTAATGTCATAAAATTCCACGATTTTCAATTTTTACCCAAAAGGAAATTAATTCCTTTTGATATATCAACAGGAAGAAAAGAGAACCTTGGAGAGAGAGCTGGCCAGAGTTAAAGTCTCAGCAAGTAGAGTGGCAGTGGCCGTTGCTAATGAGTGGAAAGATGAGAATGATAGAGTAATACCCGTCAAGAAATGGCTTGAAGAGAGAAGGCTTCTCCATGTACTCTTTTTCCTACTTACACAAATATAAAACTCTCACTAATTGTTAATTTGCTATATAGGAAGTGTTGTGTGTTTACGCTTCTGTCTGTATGCAGGGAGAGATGCAAAAGCTCAAAGATAAGCTTGCGATATCAGAGAGAACCGCCAAGGCTGAATCACAGCTAAAGGTGAGTGACTGGTGAATGGTGATATTGGCTTTTCTAACTTTTGGTTAAATTTTCTGATGTGCAAAACTAAATAACACTCATAGGAGAGACTGAAGCTACGGCTGAAAACTATAGAAGATGGGCTGAAGGGTTCAAATACGCTTTCAGTCTCTACAACTACAAAGTCTGAAAATTCTGCAGGGAAGATTTTAGGATTCTTGACGAGCGGTGGTGGTACAAAGAAAAGATGTAGTCCTGAGGCGCGAGGTTCAGTTACTGGCAGAATTTATGCTCTGAATCAGTCGATTAACAGATTCCCGGAAAGCTATGGAAAAGAGAATCCAAAAGGCACGAAAAAGGGAAATGATGAGCATGAAGAAGAGGGGAAGAGAAAAGGTGAGGGAGATGTAAATGGAGATTGTGAAGATATGATGGTTTCAGGGTTTATGTACGACAGGCTTCAGAAGGAAGTAATTGCTCTAAGAAAGGCCTGTGAGAATAAAGAGGGTAGTATAAGTAGGAAAGATGAAGAGATCAAGGTATAATTATTTATGGTACACGTAATGTAATAGGTAGTGTAATACGTCAAGTGAGAATTGAGGAACACCTTTAGTATAAGTTATACTGTATAACATACCTACCTCTGTTCTGTTGAGATTGGCAGATGTTGTTAAAGAAGGTGGATGCTCTAACCAAAGCTATTGAAGTAGAGACGAAGAAGGCAAAGAGGGAAGCTGCAGCGAGAGAAAAGGAAAACGCCTTGGTGACGTTAAATGGAGAGTCAAGACAAAGTAGAAAGACACGGGACTCCAACTTACCCAGAAGGTTTGGTGGGAAATAATATTTGTTTTGTATAATACATTTTCATAAGGCGTGATTTGTATATTTGAAACAATGTCATGTGGTGCAGCCACGTACGTTGAGGAAGAGGAAGAGGAAGAATTGAGGAGGCGAATAGGAATGGGAGTGGGAGTGAAGATATGAATTATAAGAAGGTTTCATTGATTGATTGTTGTGTACATATAATATAATATATACGATTACGGGCGTGTTGAATGTTGTATGAAATATGAATGATAATAAGGCGGAAGTGAAACGAAGGTCCAGACTCTAGTTACGGATGCGATTTACAAATTGCAGTCCCATATTATATATATATATATATATATTATGTCTTTCAATTCCTATTTGCCTCTCTACCTCTAGATGCCGTTGTTTCAAATTGTGAGGATTGATTCCTTATGGATAATGAGATATTGTACTTTTACTATGTTGCTTGCTTTACAATACTCTGTCTTTGAGTATTTCCGTTAAATAACGAACAAACATATATGGTACTTAAAAATAGAAGAGAGATTGTACGTTTGTGGGAGTAATTAAAAATAGAAGAGGAGGAGCGGTTTGTCTAAAAAAGGAATTAGGGTGTGTGGATTAAAGAAAAGGAGAGAAAACCCTCAACACCCTCTGCAAAATACATGGGGACCCTCTGGATCACGTGTTGGAAGGGAAGATGAAGGAGCAACGTCAAAGATACAACATCATTTTTTTTACAAGGTAATTGTGTTGGAGAGAAAAGAAGAGGGAGAGAATGAATAATGAATAATGAATATTGAAGAGGAATACAAAATAGGAATAGGAATAGGAATAGGATGGTGAACGCTAGAGCTGAGAGTCCGAGGAGTGAGGTGGGAGAGATTGACACTCGTCCTCCCTTCCAATCTGTAAAGGCCGCCGTCAGTTTATTCCGTCAAGTTACCTTTTCTAAACAATCAAAAACACCACCACGTCTCTCCTCCTCCCACTCCCAGTCCCAGTCCCAGTCCCAGTCTCAGGTATATATACACTATTCTCATTCCATGTATGATGCATCATTCGTGCCTTCTATCTTTCTTCATCCATCTTCTTTCTCTTTGCCTCTCCAGGACACAACTCTTTCCCCTCCCGACGTTTTTGATAAGGAAACGCAGTTGCTGTTAGCAGAACAAGAATTGGATGGAGTCCAACATAGCCTCCACACCTCTCTCACCGCTAAAGCAACAGCTCTCTCCGATCTCGACTGCGCTCACAGAAGGGCGGCTGATTTGAGGGCTAAGCTAGATACTTCAAAACAATCCAAGATATCTGCAATCCAGACTAAACATTCCATGACTCAACAACTTGGCATGCCCCAATCTAAAGTTGAAAACCAAGTCCAAGAATTTGAGATCGCAAGAGACAATTACATTTTAGTCACTGCAGACCTCTTCATGGCGAAGCAAGAGCTCGTGGAAATACAACAAGAATTCAAACTCTCCGTAGAAGACAGGCTAGCTGAGCTTCAAAGGGCAGATGATGCACAGTGCATATCCATGCTTAACTCTCAGAAAATCAAAAACTTATATGAAGAGATTTTAGAGATGAAGGATGTTATTGATCAATTAAAGGCCAAGACTGCCACAAAAAAGGATGAAGAAGAAAATATAGCTCAAGAGAACCTTGCGGCAAGAGAAACTTACGCGGCTATGAAACGAGAGGCTGAGCAGAGGTTGGAGGATCTGAAGAAAGATTATGATCCAGAAATGAGAAGAGAGATCGAAGAGTTGAGGGATATATCTTCCCAAAACGAAGGCTTAGAGAAGGAGCGTAACTTGGCTCGCTCAATTAAAGTCTCGTTAGATGAACTGAAAGAAGCTAAAAGTCTATTGCAGGAGGTTTGTGATGAAGAAAGTTCTTACACAAGCTTGGTGGGTTCACTCACGGTGGAATTGGATCGCCTGCAGAGCGAGAAGGAAGATTTAAAGGGAAAGCAAGATGAAAAGGATAGACAAAAAGTTGAAGAAGGTGAATGGGCCGATGCGAGCCTCAAGGTTGAAAGAATAACGTGTGAAGCAGAGAAAACCAAAAAGGATGCAGAAGAGATGAGGAAGCATGTCGACGAACTCAGGCAAGAAGCTGCAGCCACGCATGTGATTATGAATGAAGCTGTAAAGCAGCTTGAAATCGTTCTAAGAGCGGTGGATAAAGCAAAAGCCGCAGAGAAAAGGGCTGTCGAAGACATGAGAGTCCTAACCGAGAAACAGGAGAGTCTGACGCACGAGCCTGACAAGAAGATAAGAATATCCTTACAAGAGTATGATGATTTGAGAGGAAAGCAAGAAGAATCAGACAGATTGGTGGAATTTAAAGCGAAAACTGTTGCTGCTCAGCTTGAAGAGATCAATGAGAGCAAAATTGAAGGAGAGAAAATGTTAGAGGAAAAGTTGAAAGCTTTGGAGGAGTTAAAGGTGGCGACTGATGATGCCTTCAGAAGTGCTGAGATTGCTGAGGCAGCACACAGCGCCGTGGATGCTGAACTTAGAAAATGGAGACCAGAAGAATCATAGCATGCACCCCAAGCCCCATATATTTAGGAAGTTAGGGAACTAGAGAATGTCTTTAAATCAGAGTTCTCGCCTCTGTTGCTAGTAGAATGCCCATACCCGGGATCAACTAACACAGTGGTGCAGGATCCCAAAAGACAAAAGAGCACAACTATTAGACCAATATATATATATATATATACCTTCTCTCTTATTGTTTCCTATAAACTCTTGAGTTAGCACATGCATGTAATCATGGTGAAAGACCTTGACTTCGCTTAGCGCCCAAAGTTGTCAACCCTCTCAATTATCAGACAGGTGGTAGGTGGTGATTGACGCAAGGCTGCAACAGTGTTAAGTAATCACAATTCACAACCATAGAGGATTTCCAAGGCGTAAACTCTGCCTCTACGGCTCTACTTACCAGAATTGTTTTATACCTATTTATTTTTGGACCACAGATTAGACATAACATGCAGAGAAGCAAATTGCCCATTTAAAATGGGCTCTTGCTGATCTTTCAAATAAAAAAACACCTCTACTTGTACATTGCCCACAGTACAATGGTTTCTGATTCAACGTACCTGTACTTGTAGATTTTCACGTCTACTTATAATCGTCTTCCCGACAAGTCATTAAAAGGCTGCACTACAATTCATCAATACCGAGAAGCCAATCGATCAAACCAAAAGTTGATGCAGCACAATTAATGTTTTGTTTGTGTATGTAGACTGTAACCAATGAAGTGCTACAGAGACAATCTAACGCCTTACTGCTCAAGCAACGATTCTGTATATTTATCAGTATTCAGTACAACGTAATTTTTCGATCTAGTATATATTCCCTATATGAAATCGATCATAAAAGGTCACACTGAAAATGCCCAACTATGATAAGAGGCTCTTTACACTTTATAGTGTGAGAGCCCATACCACCAATCCAATGCAAATGTGGTACATGGACCATCTTGTCAATGGATTAGCACTTGAAACTAAGTCATTATCTGTAACGCCCACAAGAAATCTACAACCCCCAACAGAAGGATCTAAGAAAGTGACCATACCAAGTCCGTCAAAGTCGCAGCTTTTTTCGTTTTGCTTCTGCAGCTGATAGTAACTGTTAAAAGCGTATGAGATATTTTCCTTTTCACCAAGGTCGTTGCACGAGCCTCCGTAGTTCAGCGTTGTGCAATCTGCAATACTGCAAGCAAGCTTGTAGTGGTTTGCAACTTGGGTCATGTCCCTTGATGGCTGAGCCACACACCACCTAGAAGGAAGGTACTGCACATTTTTTGCATTCTTGAGTCCTTTGTTGCCTAATCCTAAGTTCAGGTAATACTTGGCCTGGCCATCAAAAGAGAAGATTCCCCAATGCCTCTCAAAGTTACCGGGCAGAATGCTTTTCGCCCCTTCATCAAGCAAACCAAAAAGATAGATATCTGTTGGAGGTGTGCCTGGTCTGAGTGGTGTTCCTTTGTTGCTTGATACGTGGTTAATGAGTCCTTGATTGAAAACACGGGCTGCTGTAAGGTTAGCGCCAACCGCTCCATCTGTAGGCCAACCAATCTCACCAATAACTATAGGCATTTGACCATATCCAAGTTTGGTGAGAGCAGCCACAAGAGTATCAAAATTTCCATCAAATGCATTATAGTAGGTGTTAGGCCCATCAACAACCGGATGACTACTTCCTTCAAAAAATGCATACTCTTGTGGGAAATCCTTGTTTCCATACAGACTAAGGAAGGGATATATATTGACAACAAATGGGGAGCCACTGGAGTTGAGAAACGATACCAGCTGAGTCATGATATGTGTAAGCTCAGGCCGGAACACCCCCAGAGAGGGTACATTAGACTCATAGGCGTCTGCGTTGCAAGGAACCACTAACTTCACGTAGCTAGCTAGATTTGCTTTAGCCAAGGATTGTTGCATATTCAACAAAGCTGGGATAACATAGTTCTGAAACTGGCCAGCGTAGCTTGACAGAAACGGCTCATTCCCTACTCCAACGTACCTGTCATTATAAAAGAGTGACCAAATGCAAACAAGTTGGAGCTAATCCATAAAAAAATGCTACATCAAGCATAACAAGACCAGGTAAACATATATCCTCAAGGGAAGCAAAAGGCTTTCACTTTCTCTCTTGCTTCCTCAATATCGAGATGCCAATTGGTATCATCATCCAAAGTAAGCCAAACAAGAAAAACAACGCGGAAGCAGCGACACCTCTGTAACAACTGATGAAGCGAGGAGGCGGAGAGAGGACGAGTACCTGATATCAGCACCGCTTTTGCCCATGAAGCGAGAGAGATTCTGGCGGACATACAAATCAGAGGCTTCTGGAGAAGAGCTGAGAGTGGAGAGCATCTCGTTAGGAATGCCGACCATCACTTGGATCCCACTACCCATTAGAGTTCGAAGCGCATCTGGATCCGCATCGAACAGCTTTACCTTCGTTATCTTGTTCTCCTTAAGGAGATTCACCACTGTGGAAGGTCTCAGCTTGTGAAACGATACCGTTCCCCAGTTCATACCGATAGCCGACTGCACCTCTTGAACCTGATGCGTGACGATGAGAAGGGAGAGGGTAAAGAGAGCTGCACCGCATCCCGAATACCTCGCTGATCTTCTCCGACGCAACATCTTTCATTAAGATCAAGAAGAAGAGGGACGCCAAAGCAGCAGAGAGGAAGTTTCGAATCGAAAGGTTACAACTTGTTTGCAATTGCCACGGGGAGTGGTTTTTTGGGAAGAATCTGAGAGCGTCTGGGCATCAGGTAGACACAACTATAATGGTACGATTTGTAGATCCGATACTCTTAGAAGTCAGGTAACCATCATGGACTCTGTCTGACTGTCTGTACATTGGAAACTTGGATAAAGCGAAGAGACGTCTCCATTCTCCACTCTCCATTCTCTAGCATCAAACTGCAAATGCATCGGATTAGTTTCGGTTTAGTACTTATTTCGGGTTTAGTTTCGGTTTAGTAGTTATTTCGGGTTTAGTTTCGGTTTAGTAGTTATTTCGGGTTTACTTGTCTTTTGTCCAGGTCTACCTCGGTTATATCTTTCGGGCAAATCGAGTTTTAGGTTGAGAAAAAGCTCAATTGCTAATTGCTATTAACAGGATTAGAAGTCTCGGAAAAAGACTATCTTCTTCTGAGAGAGTCGGGTTGAGATAGTTTTTTTTTTTTCGTTATAATTATCTAAATATATATCTTTTCTTTTATTAATATCTTATATGCAGCTTACAAGTTAAAGCGTGGCGTTTGGTTTGTCCCTTGTGGGCCTGTGGTTTGTCATTACCTTATCAAATTATTAGCGTAACAGTTTGAGACAGGATGGTTAAGGGAACGCATGCCGGTCTCTTGTCCAAATAACGTCACGCAGTGCGGTTAGGAAATTACGAAACGTCACAAAGTTTTCAATGGGCAACAATGCAGGTCGATGCCTCACTGGAATCGCTGGATCTGTTCGGAAACAACCGTCCGCGTCCTTTTAAGAATTTCTCTTTCTCTCTCTTTCTCTTCTCTTGTCAGAAGAGAAGGGAATCGCTGGGAACCAACCGTCCGCCTCCGTCGCTATTTTTACCACTTCAATGTCGTATGCTTACCTCTTTAAGTATATCATCATCGGCGATACTGGTAATTCCTTCTGCTTCTTCAACGTTTTTCATTCGATCCTCTCAGATCGGGCTCTTTGAATTGTTTAGAAATTGTAACTAACTGTATCATAGATTCATATTTCCTTGTATATGCCATTGCTGAAAATTGTGACTATTATTTTATTAAAAAAGAAAAGAAAAGAGAATATCATGATGCTTTTAGATCGGATTTGATTTCATATGCAATTTATTTTTGTGGAAAGAAGTATCCAGGGATCAAGGGTATGTGTTTCTGACAGAGTTGCTCATCGTTTATTGATGTGATGATTCTGATTTTGTGGCTTGGGAGTGCAGGAGTAGGAAAATCATGTCTGCTGCTTCAGTTCACCGACAAGAGGTTTCAGCCGGTGCATGACCTCACCATTGGTGTTGAATTTGGGGCCAGGATGATTACCATCGACAACAAACCCATAAAACTTCAGATCTGGGATACGGTCTCTTTCCCTTTACTCTTTGTTTGTCTTTGCTTTCACGCTCAACGTGTAGCAGCCTTTATACTTTTTTTTCACAAATTACGATATTAATATGTTCACATCATCTGTTATACTCTGATTCTCTTTAACCACTGAATAGATTATTTTGCAGCTAGCTATCTGTTTGCGTTTCATTCTTCTCTACTCATCTATGCACATTGGTTTCATGTCGGTCGCTATAGTCGGCATCACAGATAATGTCATTTTAACACTCCTATCGTTGGCTGGGCTAATTTCTTCCTGTGATATGGCAGGCCGGTCAAGAATCCTTTAGGTCTATTACAAGATCTTATTATAGGGGGGCTGCTGGTGCATTGCTTGTCTATGATATCACAAGGTAGAGTGCTAGTCTTTTTTTGTTAAGAATTGACTTGATTACTGAAGCACTTTATTGTGTAGTATTAGGTAGATATCAGTTGAGCATTATCTTGACATAATGATTTAAGCTGTGTTTGTTGATTTTTTAGAACTTTTCTATGAAGTGCTAT
>ASZG01036114.1:0-13800 GCA_000411095.1 Aethionema arabicum
TTTTTTTTTTTTTTTAATTTTTACCTTCTCTATGGAACTTGTCGCCGGTGATTGTCGGAAACGTGTCACCGATGAGTTTGCTGAAGATATTGATTCATTCGATGGCTCCGATGGTGGTTGCAACTGGATATACGGTAGCCGTCAATCTGGATCTCTAATTCAGGCTCAACCTAAAGGAAACGACGACGCTTTGGCCACTCTAGCAAACTTGGCGTCGCCTCCTCAGAAGCTGAGACCCATTAGGTGCTGTGTTAAGCCTCCGTCGGAAGATCGGCATGCTCTGGATATTCTCGCAGGAACTCTAGATAAGCTGCCGGAAATGGGGTTTCTGGGGGATGGCTTTTACGAGGCTCCGTCGGGAGGGAATATTGCGGAGGGCGAGGAGAGTGGTCTACTGACACGTGAGCTTGCAAAGGAGGATCAGGACTCAAGAATGGAACTTGTAGGTCCTAACTCCAGAAATCGCACCTCTCTAAGGTAAAAAAGGAGAAAAAAATAAGAGCTTTGTGTATTTTGGGTTGATAAATTGCTCAAAGTTAGAATTAGTTAATGTGAAGAGTTAGCTCCTATTTTTTCTAATTTTTTTAAGTCTTAATATATTTCTCTTCTTATTAGGTTGTTTGGTTGTCCTTGATACATTTTCGTCTTGATATTGCTCTATCCACTTTCGCTTCCGGTATGATTTGGTTTTAGATTGGCTTATTGATGCTTCGTTGAATATCTCAGCAAAAGCATTCAATTTTGCAGAAAGAAACCAGACTGATGTACAGTGATGGCTATTCGGTTCCGAGCTTTGTTCGTACCACTTGTAACTAGTGTTAGTCTATAGATTGTTCGTGTACACTCTGAGGACAATTGGTGTACACGCCATGTATGAACATTTCTTGGTTTTGCAGCTCGTCTGTTGATAGCGACGGCGAATCTTCCCAAGGGGGTAAGAGAAAAAGGAAAAGACGTGAAAAGCTGGAGAATTTCTTGGAGAAGCTGGTGGGGAGTATGATGAAAAGGCAAGAGAAGATGCATAGCCAGTTGATTACAGTGATGGAGAAGATGGAGCGCGAGAGAATACTCCGAGAAGAAGCTTGGAGGAAACAAGAAATGGAGAGATGGAAAGAAAATGAAGAAGTACGGAAGCAAGAGATTTCACGCAGCTTATCTCTCATCTCTTTCATCAAAACATCTATAGGCCACGAGATTGAGATCCCTCAACCTCAGAAAATGTCCAAACCGGGTGGAGATGCAAACTGCGAATCTGCCCAAACACATGGAGAAGTAAAGTTTGGTTATTCAAGTGGGAAAAGGTGGCCGCAAGAGGAAGTTCAGGCGTTGATTACTGTTAGAGGTGAAGTGGAAGACAAGATTGGGAAGGGGGGTGCGATATGGGATGAGATATCATTGAGAATGCAGGAAAGAGGGTATGGACGATCTGCTAAGAAGTGTAAGGAGAAATGGGAGAATATGAACAAGTACTACAAGAGAATAATGGAAGGTGGGAAGAAACAGCCGGAGCACAGCAAGACTCGATCTTACTTTCAGAAACTCGGAAGTTTGTACAAGAACGAACCCGGTAACTCACCTCTTGTAGATCCCTTGGGGGAGAGGGAAGAATGAGAGTGTTCCATGTTGACAGATTAGAATTTTGGTATTGTTAGATATTTTGCGGAAAACGGAAACTTTGAAGATCATGTCATGAGTTTTATTTGATTATGGTGTAGTTTAGTTAACATTACTCGCTTTCTGCTCCCTTCGTATGGTATATCAATTATCATGTAGGAGCCAAGGCAGGAATTAAAGAGCCTCTCGTTGCTTTAGAGGGTTCAAAGACAATACGCAAATACGAGTGACAAGAACGCAAAATTTAAACGTGGTGATGTCGAATATTTAACGGTTTTGTAACGGGAAACAAGAGGGATCCTCGGTCACATCGACTGTGGTTGCCACGTAGCGGAGGTTGTGAGGTCTACAGCTTTTAAATGACGACACTTGTCAAGTATGACTTACTCGAAACACACTTTCTCTCTACATCAGTTACTCTTCTTTTCTTCAAAAGCTTCTTACACCTTGTAGAGTTGTTTAATATTTTTTATTAACAAACCCAAAAGGGTAAATTTGAAGAGGAAGTGAAGTGACAGAAGGCGGACGCAGAGATGGAACGTGGAGGCTTCCATGGCTACCGAAAGCTTACTCTCAACACCACCAATCCTTCTGGACCAGGTAATGTCATTCAGACTTGTGTCATGCGGTTCCCTGCGAAGCCTTTCTCTTATGTCTTCTGCAAATTCTTCCACTGTCTTAGCTAGAAACAGTGCATGACCACAATTACACGCTTTATGTTATTGTTTATCTTAGAAACCAGCAATCACGGTGTGCTAATGGCACATGCAGACGCAATAAAAGTTGACACTTTTGCAACAAAAACATCCAAGATCTCTAGGTGTAGCTATAATTGTTTTTTGTTTTTCTTTTTTAGGTTTACCAGCGAAGTTATTCATGGGGGAAGCCAACATGCAGCTATCAGAATTCAACCAGCATAACAGAACCGCTTTGGTTTCCACCAATGGCGGTGAAGAGGAGTGCACAGTTAGAGAACAAGACAGGTTCATGCCTATTGCGAACGTGATACGAATCATGCGGAGGATCTTACCGGCGCACGCCAAGATCTCAGATGACTCCAAGGAGACGATCCAAGAGTGTGTCTCGGAGTACATCAGTTTCATAACAGGGGAGGCCAATGAGAGGTGCCAGCGTGAACAGCGCAAGACCATCACTGCTGAGGATGTTTTGTGGGCAATGAGCAAGCTTGGATTTGATGATTATATCGAACCGCTCACAATGTATCTCCACCGCTACAGAGAGTTGGAGGGTGAAAGAGGGGGTAGCTGCGGTGGTGGATCGGTGAGTATGTTGAGCAGCTTGGTGGTTAAGAGGGCTAATGGAACCATGGCTGAGTATGGAGGCTACGGGGCAGGGTCAGGGCCAGGGATTCACATGGCCCAGTACCATTATCGTCACCAGAATGGGTTTGGTTATAATGGTAACGAAGTTAATTCTAAAATAGGTGGTTCATCAACAGCAGCAAGTGGTGGGAGAGTTGAAGTATTGCCGTCTCAGCAACACAAGTACTGAGAAGAAAAGGCTAATAATGTTAACAGCTGACAAAGGGAGAGTCAAAAGTTAATAACTGTTAATAGACGCGACATCCAATTTCAGAATTCAAGCTGAGCAAAAACAATGATGCTTTTGTCTTTGTTGTTCCTTTTTTTTTTCTCCTTGAACATGGTGATCTGTCTTGTAGTACAGTTTGTCAATAAAAAAGCATGAGGTTTCAACAGCCATGGGCGTGTAGCTTCAGTATACTGATAGGAATTGATGGTCAAATCTGTTAAATTAACATTCCAGGTATCAATCGTGAGCCCTAGAAACAAGTGTTCAATGGAATTAGAAGCAGCTCTCATGCTGCATCATCTTCATCGAGGTACCAATTTCAAGAGGAGCTTCAATGCATACCTTTTTTGCCGTCCAGAAGATCTTGTTAATCTTTCTCTTGATGCTCTTCAGAATGGGATTTCAGTTCCGGAGGATCTACGGGTTCAGGTCCAGCTCTTTTCCTTTGAGGAATCACAGTGAAGAATGAAGTTTTCCAATCCTTCGTTTCCAGAAACTTCACGAGTATCTCCACAACGTGGTTAACAGTCAGAACCTAATTCAGGAACAACCAAAACGCAGACATTGGTACTTAAGTGTTGAGAGACATGTCTATTTTGTGTCCATAACAATGAGTAAACATATGAAAACCTTCTTTACTTGCTGAAAATCTGAAATATCTACGAAAAAGTTATATATTAATATAATTATTTTTAATTTAAAAAATGGGGAAATGACCAAAAAATTTTTTTTGGATTTTTTAAATTAGACTTAAAATCTAGGTTTTATCAACGTGATATACGAAACAAATTATCTTTTTCATTCATATTTACTTATTTTTTTTAAAGGATTTATTTATTTTATACCTTAAAATCACGAAAATCAGTTTTTTCCCGTTTTAAATTTTTATTTCGAAATCCTCCACCATTTTCCTCAAAATTCACAAAGACTATTTCTCATTTTCTCTCATTTGACCGACGATTTCACGAGCTGCGATTTCAATTATAGATTTTAGATTTCGTTTTTAGTGAGCTTTCGTTCTTCGTAAGACTCGATACTTGGGGAAGCAATATTTATTTCTACATCTTCTCGATCAAAAAATTCTATGTCAGAGACGCGCGAGGATCACGGAAAAATCTCATAAAATGTGTTAGATATTCAAAACGGAGAGAAGAAATTTCCCCTCCTAAAAGAAAGAATCGAAGAAATCGAACAAGAAAGTGAAGATGGGGGTTGAAGAAAGAGTTGTTGAAGAAAATATTGAAGAAGATGCAAATGCAACTCTTAATGAAGATAGTGAAGAAGGAAACCATACGGAGAAAGAAGACGGAAGCTCCATCCAGAGTCCTAGCTGAACAACCAGTTCACCAATTCAAAGAGACTCCACGGTAAGTAACATTGATTGAGCATAAAATTCAGATGAACTAGAGAACGTTAGTAGTACAATATAAGTCGAACTTGGTAGAATTCAGATGCAATATAACTTGGTAGAATTCGGTAGAAAACAATGGCGGGACTTGTATAATTAAATCTCTCATATTATTTGTTGTAGGGTTTAGAAGAGGAAAACACATCAATGTTGCATCCTAAAATGTATTTTGAGCCTATGAAATACAAGAAAAAGATAAAGATATCCACGAGGTGTCATATCCACGAGAGGTTAACATTCTTGAACAAGTGCTTAGTACAATGGAGTTGAGATGGTTCAAAGAACATCTGCAGTTCAGGCACATACTCCACATGCCTAGGGTGAAAAACCACAAGCTTATGGACATGTGGACGGACCGTCTCAATAGAAAAGAAAAAGAAAGCTTGGATTGTTGTGAACGGGCTTCCAATCCGTTATAGTATTGAAGAACATGTATTGTTATCTCGATTAAACTGCCGCAACTACCCAAGCCGTTACATGGAGATGGGGAGTTTGGAGTTTGCAAATAAGCATTTCAAGGGCTTAAAATCTATTCGGATACAAGACGTGAAGGAGAAGCTGCTAGAAATGGGACGCACACGGAAAAATGATAAGTTGAAAATGACAGTCTTGTATTTGTTAGGAAACATTCTTATAGGACAGACGAAGATCAGGGAGGACGCCACACTCGTGCATCTATTCTTCGTCAAAGCAGTTAGTAATTTGAAAATGTGCAGGACATTTCCTTGGGGACGACAATCGTTCAATCACATGCTTGAGGATATTGCACATACGATGAGCCGGTTAAGAGGGTTCATCAATGACGGTGCATTGTGGCCCATTCCAGGATTTGTTATTCCTATTAAGGTATGAACAACATGATGCCTTTTGTGTACAATTAACGTTTGTTACAATTGAATCTAACTATAAGTATATTTATGTTTTTGTACATTCTATCTTTGATGCAATCCCATCATTGGCCCAATGCATTCCGAGAACCTCATCTAGGAGCAGACGTCAATTGTCCTACACTATACAAGACTAACTTCAAGAAGAGCAAAACGAGAGGGTTTCCTCTTTCGGAAATAAATAAAGAGCTTAGTGACAATAAGGTTATGTATCCTTTGTTGTTGTTTTTTTTTTGTTGTGGTTTTGGAAGTATCTAAATTTTATTGTTATTCACACATACATGCCACTGAAAATGTTCTAGTTGTGAGGGGATGAAGAAAAATATCTCCTCGTTGGTAGAACTGAAGTAGATGGCGTTGCCGATAACTCCATTCCGGTTGTCGATATGTGGATGTATCATATTGATGAGGGACATACCGTGTGGTACGTAGACATGTTAAAGGCCGACGTGGGTTCCTGAGAAAAAAAGTGTAACGCGGAGGAGGTGGACAAAGGTGTGGAACCAGTTGTTGCTGATCAAACTCTCATGAACAACTCTTAAGATGAGTTGTTGCATATGGTCAGCGTCATGGAAGAAGGTTTGAAGAAATTACAAGAAAAGGTTAATCGGATGCAATCTTGTGGCATGGAAGAAGTGGTGAAGAAATTATAAGAAAAATTTGATCGGGCGGAAGCTTCCGACATGGAAGAAGTGGTGAAGAAATTAGAGGAAAATATTGCTTGGTTGGAAGATTGTACAATGTCTATGGTTAGATTTTATAACCAAGAACGGAAAACTTGGTGATAATATGATTATATTTATTTGTAGGACCCTGTAGTCCCCTCATATAATGAACTATGTTGCATGGAAACGAAAACGGAAGCGCGGAAGCGAACCGTATCGGAAACGAGAAACGCCTATTTTTGAAAATATAAGTTTGGAAACGTTTTGGAAACGTGTATATACACTACGAGAAAACAGCAAAAAAGCCACGACATAGCCACATTTTTTTCGTGGAAAAAAAAATACGGGCCACAAAAAGCTACCATTAGCCACAAATTGAGTAACGCCGTGTTGCTACCTCATGGCTAAGGTTTGCATTGGAAACCAAAAAACCTCAAAAATGAAGTTTTAAAGTTTGGGTTGGAGATGCTCTAAATGTAACAAACAAACAATTTGAATAGAGTGGCTTAACGTATGTGCAAATTGACGTTGGAGCTACAATTAGGAACGCTCGAGAGTCAACGTGGCTAATAGCCGCTAGTAGTCGCTACCTAACTGTAAAAAACTTTTTCTACGAAACAAATTGTCACTAATAGTGGGTTTGAGTGGTCTTTTGACAAATATTTTTCATATGCTTTTAATTAATAAATAATATTCACGAAAAGCCACAATCAATTTGTTGTTATTCGTGGCTCCTGACACAACCACGACAAGCGATGTTTTTCCATCGTCGCTGTTGGTCGCTAAATGTTTTCACGCGGTGAATGAAAAGTTTTAAGAAATATTTTCTACAAATAGCCAATAAACGCATATTTGAGAAAATATAAGTTTGGAAACGGAAACGCAGAAGCGAAATGTTTCGGAAAACGAGAAACGCCTATTTTGGAAAATATAAGTTTGGAAACGTTTTGTAAACACGTATATATATATATATATATATCGAAAATTATATAGCAAAATATTAAACATTTAAATTATATGAAAACCCAATATGTTAAACAAGTCTTCTTCATTCCAAAATATTTAAAAACCCAATATGAACGAACCAATAGGTTAAATAATTTAGCAAATGATAAAGATCAATACACTGAATTCAATGATTTAAAACATCTTCTTCATTATCATTTTCATTCACTCCCTTAAAGATAACTGCATCCACCATTCATAGACTAAATGAAGAGAAAGATCATGCTTTCCCACCATTCATAGACTAAATGAAAAGAAAGTCTATTAGTGTCAGTAACTGTAATCCAATATCTTTTGTTCCACTCCAGATGATCTCGTTACATTGTTTTCTTTGTAATCATTCTATTTAGGACTAACCGCCATTTGATGCAATCCAATCTTTATTTTCTTAAATTTTTTGAAAGTCACAACCGGTGATGCAAATCTGTAAAAATATTTATAATAATATTATGTTTTGAATATGAGAAAACACGTAAGATTTAACTTAAAAAAAACAAAAAACCTGATAGAAGCAATTGTAAGAAGTTTAAGATCACAATGTTATGTGAACATCACATGTCCCATTCCTTAGGTACATAATAAAATTCTTGATCCAAATAACATCTTCACTAAGAAACATCATCATTGTTTCTTGTGCTTAGTGATGGTGCACATATATTTTTCAAAGCAAGATTTAAAGTGTGTACCACACACGGAGTCCAAAAGATGGTCAGATATTTGGCAGAAATAAGTGCACCAGCTTTCACACAATTCGAAGCGTTGTTCATGATTATTTGAACCACATTGTCATGTCCAACCTCCTTTATGCATTCTATGATCAACTCTACAATATTTTCTCAACAATTAAAGGTTTTGTTATGCTTTTTGAGTCTTTATCTTCTTCACGTTTCTATTTTAAAAACGAGTGTTCCGTTTTTTGAAACGTACATTTCCAAATAAAAAAATTTAAGAAATGAGTGGAAACGCGTTTCCATCGCGTTTCGATTGTGTTTACGTTTCCAAAACATTTCCAACCATGAAGCGCAACCCGAACGGAGTTTCCGTACAACATATGTTGTAACATATAATGCTTTCAAATCGGTAAATATCCAATTTTCTATAAACAATGCTATATATTCAATATCTTCTAACATATTTTATTTTACTTTGCTCTATAATTTATGTTACGTTTACATAGGTTACATAGGTTATAAAATATAATTTATGTTACGTTTACATAGGTTATAAAAATAAATAATTTAAAAATAGTAAAATAAAAATCATTATATATATAAGTTATAAGTTATTTTATATTTTAACTTTTTAGTTTATACAAAAATAATTTTTGTTTAAAATAAAATATTATTTAGATGATGGTTTTTTTTTGGAGAAAACCAGTAAACCACAAATTAAACATAAATATGATTTATTTGATTTTAACAACTAAAAAAATAATGTTTTCTTTTATGTAAAAAAAGTAAATAACAACAAATATAAGTTACAAAACAATATCAAACATCTTGGTTTAATTAAATTAAAAAAAATTAAGTTACCAAAGACAAAATAATCTGATGATTCTATGATGTTTCCGTAGAGTTCTTAATGTGACCTCCGAAGATACAAAATATGCCATTTTCCACCGTAAATAATTTATCAAATTCAGAGAACCTAAATCACATAAACCATATAATCTAAAAGTCATTGTCAAGCATATCACCATCATAAGCAATACAAAGAGAAATATAAAATCGATTAATCACAATATAAAAAAGATGGTATACCAGTGGCTCTTGTGATGATTTTACATTGCAAGTATTTTCAAGAATCTCTTAATGTGCAAAAATTCTGCAAAAAAGCCCAATACAAAAAAGAATAATATATGATGATATGCTCATCGGGAGAAGATTAAGAGTTTTTTTTTTCTCAAGGAGAAGATGAAAAGTTTTGTTATCTTTTTTGACTCTTCATCTTTTTTCACGTTTCCATTTAAAAAACGGACGCTTATGTTTTTGAAACGTACGTTTCCAAGACGTTTCCAAATACAAAAATTCAAGAAACACGCTTCCATGCGTTCCACATCGCGTTTCCGTTTCCAAAACGTTTCTAACCATGAAACGCAATCCGAACGGAGTTTCCGTGCAACATAGATAATGAGGATGTGTTGAGGTAACATTTTTGTTAACAGCCATTAAAGAAAGCCACGTTTTTATTCGTGGCTATTCGTCGCTAATCGTGGTTGAGTCTGGCGTAAACCAGATCCGCGAATTCTTTCTTCTCCATTCGTAAAAACTTGAAAAACATCCCAAAATCTGCAAAAAAATATCCAAAAACATTATGTCTTTGGACGAAAATTAATTTTCTACAAAGAAAGTGGATGCATAGAAGAGCTGATTCATCTGATAATGCAGTTTCAGATGTATTCGTCGATTGATTAAGTCAATTTTTTATTGTTCGCTAAAAACTCAAAATATTATATGGAAGAAGGAGAAATATTATGTTCGCGCAAAGTTTGGAGAAATAGAAGGCCTTACGGGGTCAACGTAGTCGAGAATAACATTTATAAACGAGGATTTATGCCAAATTATTATTGTTTGACGTGTCACGGAGAAGGGTTCGAAGGCGGGCAATATTCGTCATATATAATGCCGATGGATAAAAAAATACGAGATATGTCTATAGTACCATCATTTGAGATTGTTGATAGAGTTGAGAAAATGGTGCATGATCCATTCGTTGTTGTAGCAACGATGGATTTACCAGAATCTCCTCGAGGTGATGCGAAAATATTTTTGAATCTTTTGGAAAAACCGAATCAGCTGTTATAGGAAAGATATCTCGAAGGAATTTCTAAATTATCTATTGTTGTCGAAATGATGGATATTAAGACGAAGTATAATTTATCCGAAGAATGCAGGATGGATGGACACGATTTAAAAAAGGAAGATTGTCGCCTGATAATATCGCTGCAGCATCCTACTACGAAACAAAGAAAATGATGAAGTCTTTAGGTTTACCGTATCATAAGATTGATGCATGCGAGAATAATTGCATGCTATTCTGGAAGGGAGATATAAATTTGATGATATGTCGCTTCTGCAATCCTGAAAGGTTTCATAAAAAAAAAAAGATAAAAGAAAGAAGAATGTAGCGAAACAAAGGATGTTCTATTTACCGATTGCTCATCGATTAAAGTGATTATTCAATTCGGCAAAGACAACAACGCACATGAGGATACTGAACATTCGTGTTCCAATGAGAAGATGCAACACCCTTCTCACACTGCCGCGTGGAAACACTTTCAACAGGTATATCTTGATTTTGCGTACGAGAGTATAAATATTTTTTTTGGGTTTATCTACGGATGTGTTTAAACCTCTTGGGATACAAAGTCATTAACACTCAGTGTGGCCAGTAATAGTTATACAATATAATCTACTACCTGATTTAGTATGTTAGGATTGTTTCAATTCGACTTTTATTATGAAAAGTGTGATTTAGGTTTCAAAACGTTTAGAAAGTTTTAGAAATGGTTACAAAATGGTTTAAAACCTTTAGAACATGTTTAAAAGGTTTAAATTTGAAAATGTTTTAGGGTTTAAATGTTTCTTTTGGGGTTTAGAAAAGTTTAGGATTAAAAATTAAATTTATGTAAATATAGGATTTAAAACACGATTTTAGGAAAGTTTAGGGTATAAATTGATATTTTGTAAACGTTAAATTATTAAATTTTGATAAGTTTAAAAAAACTAAATTTCAACTTTAAAAGTTAAGTTTAAAAAGTTAAATTTTTAAAATTTACAAAGTTAAGTTTAATAATCTTACAAAAGTTTAGGGTTAAAAATTAAATTTACGTAAATATAGGATTTAAAATAGGATTTTACGAAAGTTCAGGATTTAAAATGAAATTTTGTAAAAGTTAGAAATTGAAATTTTTAAAAGTTAAAAAAATTAAGTTTACAAAATTATAATTTTAAACTTTAAAAGTTAAGTTCAGAAAAGTTCAATTTTATAATTTCATAATTTTAATAAGTTTGCAAATGTTGGCATATCGTCTAGGGGGTCGTGGTCGTAGTCGTGGTACTCCGCCGGGTTCTCCAAATCCGATAACTCCACCTTCGTCCTCCTCTCCCACTACTGCCCTTACTTTTTCGCAATTAACTACTATGGAATTGATGGTCCACCATGCGAGGCAAAGTATGTCTCGTTTGCATCCAGAGCGGTTAGCTGGAACGATATGGTTCCAAAAGGACCCACATGTGGGTGCTTCTATGACGGCTGCCTATCATGCCTATTTCACTTGTCCTTACCGGGACTTGAGCATGGTCGACTTTTGTGGTAAGTGAATATTTTAAATTATATGTTCTTTGTGACTATTTTATATTACTAATTTTTAAGTTTTAAATTTTAGCAAAATAATTATTGGGCTCCTGAGCACCATGCTGTACTTCGCAGAACATGGATCACGACTCTTCAAAACCTATTGAAGAACGCGATTAGTAAGGCGAAAACGAGTGAGAAAAAGCCAAGGTGGGTAAGCGATCAAGGTTGGGAGGATATGCAAAACCATTGGAAAAGTGACGAAAGCGAGACGAACTCACGATTGACACTGATATGAGGTGTTTTTGACATGTTTTTAGGCCTTGTTTTTGTAATATTTTCCACTATTTCAGGTATGTTTGGAGTTATTTAGGTACATTTGGCTTACAAAGACCAATAAAGATTGAAGAGGCGATCCAAGGCAAAAGAAGAACAAAAATCTATAAAATATGAAGTATGAAGACCAGGCTGCCGACCAATCTGCCGACCAGGCAAGGTGTGGTCGGTCGGCAGCCCTATGCGGAGACAAATTGCCCGTGGCCGACCAATAACAACGAAAATTTCTTATCTCTTTCTCTTATTTTTAGTTTCTGCACTTTATTTTGATGTCTTTTAATACTTTGATCATGAATTCGTTAAGGTTTATGGCTGAGTAGTCGTTTAGTTAGAGTTAGAGTTTTTCTAGAGGTTTGTAGAATCTAGATTAGACACAAATATGTAATCACATATGCGCCTTCATCTATATGGTATACTTAATGCATGAATTAGTCTGATCATCTAGTTTATGAACTTATGATTGATTCGGGATTGCCAAAAGCTCGCAGAATACTTCCCGAATAGATTATAGTTTGAGCAGTTTAACATGACAAACGAAACTTGATGTCTAGGGCGACTGTAGACTTATCGAACCTGGACATTAATGCATGCTGGTTGGAGTTAAAACTTAGGGGAAAAACTAAGTATTCTCACTTGCTAGGATTAGAGGTCGCGATCACTACCCGATAGGGAGCCGATCTTCTATTATGTTTGTATCCGGGCTGATTGAACTATCCTGAATAGATGTCTGATTGATTCTACAACCTTGAATACATTTCCCTGCCTCAACGTTTTTATTATTAGATTTTATTTCACAAAGTTATTTCAGTTTTGCTAGTGACGTTAGACAAACCCCCTTTTTCTTTCACTTGATCTTAGCTAAGAAACTATTTCCATTTATAGTAGTAGGACCCCTAGGACCGGATCGATACTCTTACTTCAATACTACATTCGCTTAGCGAAGTGGTTAGAGAAGAATAGGAAAAATCTTTGATAGATAGCAAGTTTTCCACACAAATTTAGGCAAATATCAATCTCGCACCGTTGCCAATTTCATCTATCTCTACTATTTACAGTTTAATTCTTAGTCTAAGACATCTTTGCTGACTTTGTTTTTTTTGTTCTATTTTCTTTGATTCCAAGTGCATGCGGAGAAGAAGTACTCGTACTACACCTCTACTTCACCAACCTTAGAAGACTTAGCAAGAGCAGAGAAATCAGAAAAGAAAAAGAAACAAAAACCTAAATCAGTCACAATGGGTGACAATCAGGCAGATCGGAATGCCAATGAAAAAAGAGTTGCAAATCTAGAGGCAAACTACGCACATGTTCAGCAGCAGCTCGCCGAGCAACTTGCTAGATTACCACAGGCACAACAGGCAATTGGCGATGAAAACAAACCACATGCAAATTACCAAAACTTCTCACCAATCGTAGCTCCTAGATTAGAGAGAAACGACTTTGAGCTTAAAACTAGTTTGATTGACCTTTCTGAAGCGCAACAATTTTTTGAACGGAGCAATGAGAATCCAATTAAACATCTGGATCGATTGGAATCTATTGTTGCCACCAGTCGAATCAATGGAGTACCTGATACGAGGGTTTTTTGTGTCCCCGATCAAGATAAATTAACCTCGACTCCCTTCAACAACGGGGTTGTTGTAGTTAGTTAAGGGTCGATCCAAGGGACTCAAGTTGTTATGCTGCAAACGTTTAGGAATCGAAATCTAGCTAAGACAATGCCAATTAAAAGGGATTTCCGATCTGTCACCAATCGAAAGTAAACTAAGGCGATAAAACAAGAAAACTAAATCGTTAGATCTAGGGAAATTCTAGGCATGTGAAAACAATCAGACATTTAATCAGGTTCAATCTAAGAACAACCCTGACTCTATCATAATTATCGAACCGGCCCACTCTCGTGCGTCAATCACCGTTCCTATGCTAGAAGGGACTTGATACTGGCCCCACTCTGTCACTCTTATGAGGATTCGTAATTCTCACCCTCAACTAGCATGCATTAACGAATTGGATTAGATATGTCAACAATCTAGCAACC
>ASZG01036115.1:0-13851 GCA_000411095.1 Aethionema arabicum
CCTAGTCTCTTGTAGTCTTCCCTTTTTTGGACGGTACTTTGGCGGGTTCGTCTTTATTTGTGTTATATGTACGGGGATTCCATTCCATTGACTTTCATGCGGGACTGGATAGATAGTCCTGTAATATCCTAGTGCCCAGGTATCCATTTGGTAATAACTTGAGCACAATTCATGTATGTGGATATCTTTCGCCCTTCCTTCCATCTTCATGTATGCCATAAGTGCGGCTATTGCATGCACACAAGGATATTTGTCGATGTCATAACACCTGCACGTACAACTTTTGTTATTCAAATCTACCAAATAACCCTTCCCATCTTTCCCAGTCACATGGTACTCAAGCAAGAACGAGTTTAACTCGTCAACTCTTAATTTTGTTGCGATGTTGCACCTATTGGACAGCATCGCCTCCAAACCGGGTACCAATTTTCGTGCATTTGTACCGGCGGATTCCTTTCTATGTCTGTTAAACCATTCCGCAATTTTTTGAACGATCGTATCCATCAAAAGTAGCATCGAGTACTTCCTTGCCTTCCTGAACACATTGTTCAATGATTCTGAACTATTGGTGGTGTTAATGTTATATCTTTCACCAGGGAAATAACATCTTGCCCATTTCTTTGGACCTTCCACCACCTTCTCTTCCAAATACTTCACACCTTCGGGGTATGCTATCCCAAAATCCGCATAACTCCTAATGAATTCTGCTTCCGTGTACATCTGAGCCAACTCTCTGAATTTCTCCGCACATGGTCCTTTTTTCAAGTTAGAGACTTTTCCCTTAACATTCTGTGATAAATGGTACATACAATACCCATGTTGGGCTCTCGGATACAACTGAGCGATACTTTTGATGAGACTTGCATTTCTATCACTAATCCAAAATAATTCTAGATCATCTCTAACAATACTTCTCATTTGAGTGAAAAACCAATTCCAGCTTGCGTCTTTTTTGCCATCAAGTATTGCAAAGGCAATGGGATAATGGTGACGATCACCATCCTGAGCTGTCGCAAACACAAGCACACACTGACGAACAGTTTTAAGATGGCATGCATCAACACTAAGAACTTTCCTCATTGGTGAAAACCCTTCAATGCAAGCACCCTCCAACTTATACTTCGTCACCGAGCCGGGATTCAACTTTTCCACCATGTACAAATATGATGGCATTACCACAAACACAATTCGCTGCCGCTTTCTTACACCTTAAAGCGGTAGCATAAGACACCTCCACTCCAACTTTATTTTGGACCAAACCGATGATAGATTTAGCCGATGGTGTATCCAAAGAACCCGGATAATAATGGTTTACAACATTGGCCACCAGCCTAACTGTCCCTTTCTTTCGTTTGGTGGTTGTACTCGTCTCAATAGGCGAGCATGTATGGTTACCCCGATATGTACGGATTTTCCAATTATCCACTTTTCCAACCCTCACTACTCTTACATACCAAATACACCCTAAACCACGACATTTGATCACATACCTCCAACTGTCCGAGTTACATAATCTAAACTCATAACATTTCTGATGTGATGCTTTGGTAATTATATCTTGAACCTCTTGCTTAGTTGCGAATTCATCATATAATTCCATACCCGCTCAATCATCCCATTCTCTCACATTTTCATGTTCGTTCCCATTTTGATGTTCGTTCTCATTTTGATGTTCGTTCCCATCAAACGGAACCTCGCGAATTTCAATTATCTCTTTTCCACCTGCACTACCATCCTCACATTCAACCTCACAATCATCTTCCTCCTCCGTACTATCCTCACTATCATCCCAATCCTCACTATCATCTTCACCCTCACCATCCCAATCATCATCGTCCTCGTCTTCATCCACATCCGCATTGGGTATACTCTCATCCAGACCCAACAGTTTATCCACATCCAACGGTTTTACACCTATAACATTTGATTCCATCTCGTCATAATTTTTACCCACCGAACTACCAACCTCTCTATTAAAAGCTTCCACGTATAAAAGACTCTGACACCCATCCTTCTTATTCCCTAGATAAACACGAACATCACCATCATCGAATATGTATGATTCCCACTTTCCTTCCACCAAGTAAGGAAAGTAGCTCAGTTTGAGTTGTGTAGTACTTCTATCTACCCCAATCTTCATCACTACCGCATCTTCTAACATCGAATAAGTGATATCTTTCAAAGATGTTGTGTACAACGTTATAGCGTACACACGACTTTCCTTATCAATCCATAGAATACCATCTGCATCCCTCACGTAAGACCCTCCATATTTAAAATATATTACTGTATCCATCGTCACAACCAAAACCCTAAACCCAAAACCCTAAATTCGAAATTTACCCAAAATATATTAGTGTTCAACGTTATTCGTTTTGATTTGGTGTGTTCTTCAATTCAATGATTCAAGCTCTAGTCCACTTACCAAATGCGATTGGAAGTAGATTCAAGCTTCAAACGCGAAGATTGGAGCTCCAACCTTCAATCTTCAAACTTCAAGATTTGGGTAACTTTACTTCAAGATTTCGTAAATTGAGCTTCAACCTTCAAGGATTCTCGTCGAGATTCAAGTTTCAAGCAGCCATTCACCAATTTCTCAAAGATTCGCGATAATGTAGCTTCAAAATCGCCAAAAATCAAAGATTCGCGGATCGTCGGTAGGGAGATCCAAGAAAAGGAGGGAAAATTCCGTTACATGGATTTGGGTTTTAGGGTTGGTTCGGTTATTATGGTTAAAATATCCTAATGGTTATTGGTTAATGAATTTGGTTACTGATTGGTTGGTTAATGAATTTTTATATTTTGTATTTATTTTTTGATAGAAAAAGTAAAGGTAATTTGGGGAATTCAACAAGGCTGATTAAATTATAACAAGTGGGAGCATTTTAGTAAAAACAAGAGTACTCCTGATTTTTATTTCTCAACTAAGAGCAATCCAGCAATCGATCCGATTAAAGTCAATTTGCAATATTTTTAATTGAATATTTTTTCATTTTTAAGTTTATCAAATCATTGTTTAGAATATATTTTATTAATGAGTCAGCATTTAATTTTGACAAATTTATACTTACTTATTGAGTAAAAAAAAAAATTTTATTTTATAATATGATAAGGATTGTAAATAAAATCATTTTTGAGGGTATTTTTTAATTTTGTACTTTTCAAATACTATTTTAGAGATTTTAAGTTTATCAAATCATTGTGTCAATCATATAATTTTGACGAATTTGTACTATTTACTTATTGAGTCAAAGTTTTTTTTTCTATTTTATAATGGTATGGGTTGTAAATAAATTAATTTTTAAGGATATTTTTAATTTTGTACTTTTCAAATACTATTTTGAATATGTACAAAAACTAAATTAATTTTGTCTACATTCAAAATACTCGAACATTAAAAATGGTTACGTTGCTCTCGATTCAGCTTTTACGGTTTTTCTTAATGTAAGCCTACATATGAGAAACCAACGACGATCATCTGACCAATAAAAAAAACGTTAGCAATACAAGTGGAAAGTAGAAACACTATTTAACACTAAACATCCAAAGATGAGACAATTAAATTGATATAGCATGATTTGAAAAATGGAAACGTTTTGTTAGGTTAATCCAAATTAAGTTAAGTTTTAATAAATTAAAATAGAAAAAATAAATTAAGTGATTTAAAGTTTTTATTAAATAAAATTATGAGATGATGGAATTATAAAGTTATGGAGTAATGGAGTAATAAAATTATTGAATAGTGAAGTAATGGAGTAATGAAAAATTTATTTGAGAGTAATAATTCAGATGAAAGTTATGGTTTTTTTTTGTTTTAGTATAAATATGTGATTTGTATTTGAGACAAAATTCACCAAGATTTGTATTCTCTTTATTAAAAAAGGTTTAAGATACAGTGTAACACGTTTGTCATGTAGAGCAACGATTGTAAGTTACATTTTTTGCATAATTTTAACAAGTTTGTTGTAACTTGAAAGTTACCTTGCGCTACTGGTTTCGCCCACTTGTAGCAGTAGATGAGATGATTTGGGCATATTTAAAACACATGTCACAATACGATTGGATTCTATTGGTTGAGGTGGAAATTTGATCAATCATTGAAAACAAAATTGAAGGGCACGGGTATTTATTTATTTCTAAAATCAATATATGATGTTGATCGTAATTAATATAGGAAGAAATTGTTTAATTGGAGCATTTAAATTTGCTTAAATTGAGGAAACGGTTATTCTAAATTTTAATCAAATGTCGTTTAATAATGTAAATTAATTAGTGGGTGTTTAATGCTGATGGTAAATATGAGGAAAACAATTTGATAATATTAGGCGGAAAATCTTATACATGTGGATTTATTTGTTTGGGTATTAATATGCAGCATCCTCTTATTAGTTAGTATAGATTATAGTTAGAAAAATAAACCCGTAACTATTTTTTTGTTTTATTAATCACCAGTAAATAAACTCTTGGAAAACAAAAAAATGTCATGGTAATCACCTTTTGTTTTAATAACGAAATCCAAACAAATAACGCCATGAATTGATAGCAGCTTCTCACGTACGTCTCGTCTCTCTCTATCAACTATCAAAGTCAAACCACATTCTCAGTCAAGTCTTGGATAAACTTTTGCATAGCCACCGACGACGACCCACCTTCCAATACCGCCACGTGGCATTTCTCCGCCATCTCTTTCACTCTAGCCCTCACGTCACTATCCTGCTCCATAACACTCCTCACCGCTCTCTCTATTTCCTCCGCCGTAACCATCTCCATCACTCCGGCCAACAAATCTCCTCTCATGTGCTTCTTGATCGCCACCGCCAATCCAAGCTCCTCCACCATTTCAAACGCGTTCACCTGCTGCTCCGCGTAGCTCGGCCACGTCGCCATGGGGACGCCAAACCACAAGCCTTCTAGCATCGAATTCCATCCACAGTGAGTGAAAAATCCTCCAATCGCTGTTTTCGCCAAGACCGCTACCTGTGGTGCCCATCCGATCACCCTCCCTCTATCCACCGTACGATCTAGAAATCCCTTCGGGAGAACCTCCTCTAGATTCGTGAAATCTTGTGGACGCTCTATCAGTAGATTTGACGATGCTCGGCGGAGAGACCAAAGGAAACGGTGACCGTTTCGCTCTAACCCGGCAGCGATTTCTCTTATTTGTTCCTCATTGAAAGCTCCCATACTCCCGAAGCAGAGGAACACAACCGAACTCGGCGGTTGCTCATCAAGCCACTGCAAAATCTCCGGTTGCTTATCCTCGCTAGAATCGTTTCCGAGGTGCAAAACTGGTCCCACCGGATAAATCGGAGGACCACCGGCATTAGATAAAATCTTCAACGAGTGTGTTTCCAACTCCGCAACTGTATTAACCAAAATACCTTTCATCTTTCGGAAATATCTAGCTTGAGCTAGAAACAATGGTAGCCACTCCTTTGATTTTAAGATATAAGGTAAACACATAACAGGGTAAGGACGAGTCAAGCAAGGAAACTCAATCTCTACGACGCTTTTTTCCAATTCGTTCACATCGTACTTTCCCTCGTCATAGAGTTCCTGCACGTGAAGCATGACTCCAAGAAACGCTGCGTTCGATGTGTAAACCATATAAGTGGGAACACCAAATTCATTACCTACATCTATCATTGAGAAACAAAACATGTCCACGACCAATCCTGCGAGCCGCGGCGAGTCAGGTCGTGCAGGGTCAATGATCCCTGCAATTGCATCTCTCACTTGTGGCTTTTGTTTCTCCATGTACACTTGAGTCGGTTCTGCCTCACCGGTTGGTTCATCTTTGACGGAGATTGCTTTGTAGCGGAGGCGATCTTGTGTCACTGTGGTGAGTGAAGTGATGTAGGCGGAACCGTGTGTGGAACCGGAAGGGTCAGGGACGATTAGTACAGTGATGGAAAGACGGTCGTCTCTGCGGACGAGTAGCTTGGCCATTTGGACCGTTGATCGGAGATGACCGACACCTGGTGATGGTATAAACACTAATTCAAACATTTTCATATTCTTGGGTTTCTCTGGTAGGCACAACACTGCAAGCAGTACAGTACCACTTGGATTTTATACACCACAAGATTATAAGAAATTTATTTTAGAAAAATTTATATACATACGATAATGATCGTACTGCTTGGTTGTTTATTGGGTCACGCATGTGATGTAATTGGGCCGTTGTGCTCTTCTAGATATGGCAGCAGCCAGAAGACGCTTTAATACGTGGACACCTACATGACTAGTTAGTAGTTAGTAGCTGTGTGCAAACAAGTTTTGTCACCTATTACTTTGACATATAATTTTACATCCTATAGTTTTTACCGGAGAAATTACCAATTGTAAGCTCCAAACGGTGCATGCTCATGAACCACACCTTTTCTAAATCTATGATTCCGTTTACATGATATTCAATAGTCATTTTTTAATACGTCACTCATTAGAAAGAAAAATAAAAAATAAATACGTCACTCAAAGTCTTTATGCGATACATCATACCATACGTCATAAAATATACGTTTACTTCTAATGTTATATACAAATATAGTTACACTAAAGGTATTCAAAAAGTTGAACTGATAAGTTTTTAAATTTTCTTAATGTACCCCCACAATATTTCTTAGGATAAAATATTTGGATGTGAAAAAAATAGATAGTTTAATTATTCCAACTCATAAAACATGAGGTCTTGCCACATATCAAAAATTACTACTTTGAATCTGAATCTTTAGATTTTCACATTTATTTGGTTCTTAATTTTTTTGAAGTTTCATGTTTTTTCATCAAGTTTATATATTTTGACATAATCCAACAAATTGATTCATTATTACAATTTTTATACATGTTACATAAATAAAACAATTTGGATTGGTGTGGTATAATCACTTTGAAGAACATATAATAAAATAAAATATACGTAAATAATCATATATGTCCATTCATTTTTCATTAAAAAACCAATATCTGAATTTATATGTATTGGTGTATTTGTTGATGATGGTAAATATCATCATAATTCAAAGATGGAATATAAAAAAAACATTGAATTATTAAAAAGAGAATTTAAGGCGAAAGATCTCGTAAATACAAAATATTTCCTTCGTTTAGAAATCAAAATAGTATATTTGCACGTCTATCTACATATACTAAAAAAATGTTTAAATATTATCGCATGTATAAACTGAATCTATTGAGTACTCTAATGGTCATCAAACTGATATATTTGGTCATCTGATAATACTATAGATTTTTTCACAAATTCAATTACCTAAAATCATCTTTTTAGTTTTATAAGCAGACAGATCTGATAGTTCATTTGTAGCGTAGGCCGAACACTTCGATTTTTTACGGTTTTATATATTTTCTATTTAATAATGTTATAATCTATTCATAACATCATAGTCATAACTATATAGATTTTACCAATATCAAATTTCTTACTCACTCATCTTAGAGGAAATCTCGTCCACATACATATTTTGTTTCATTTTTCTCAATTTTGTCGCTCTTACGTTTGCATTCAACACAACTCGCATTTAATCATCAAGAGAAATAGTCTCGCAGACCGATTGGCCCGATAAGCCACGCTCTTCTCATCATTTACAGCGATTGTATCGACCCAACTACCATCTACCATTAATGAAATTGTAATGAATGGAGACCACAATCTAATTAATAAAAGTTCCATATTTGAGTTAAAACAAAACAAAAACCTCAAGAGAAACACCAGCCACGAATACATATCTTCCAACACAGGAGAAGAGTTGGTGTTCTCATATAAAAATGCAAATTTATTCCCTTGTTAAAAGTTTGCTAGTTGTAAAATTTATATTAAACTTGAACAGAGTGAATGGAACAACTACATAGACTTACATATCAAAGTACGATTAAATCTTAATGAATTAAAAAGAGACCGATAATCATAGAAAATAAAGAAGATTCTCTAAGGATGCATAACTATGGAAACTGATCGGCGAGATGTAGTAGTAATACGATAAGCTATATTACATCAAAGTTATACACATCAATCTCAGATGTATATGCAACAGACATCTAACAAGGCTTATAAATCATATAACATCTCTCAATAATCATAAACTTGATCAGCTTTTAATGCAATAAGTTCATCGCAATCTGCTGGGATCCACCCAATGGACTGTTTCTCGTTATCATATATTATCATCTGATCTTGCATCGATATATCTGTCATTTAAGATTGGATTGTAAAACTGAACAAAGATTGGAAAATTTAGAGATGGATGTAAAGTAAAGACTGTACCTCCGATGAGGTTTAGGTTGTCGAGTCCTACTTCTGTACCGTTCAATATCCCCAAGCATACGTTCCCTTTCATCTGCACCATTTTGTAACCATTCTTTTAGTAATTTGGACTGCAGAGAACGCGAGAAAGGCGAAGAGAATGCTTACAGAAATGATGAGATAAGCTTCTGGAGGGATCTGAAATATAGTTCTTGATCTCCAGCCGGTTTTGAAGGTAAAAGCTAGAGGCTTGAAGTACTTGTTGACTTCATCAATGCTCATGAAGGGTCTACGGCCTTGCCAACATAGAGGCAGTGTGTGATCATCCCTCGCTTCTTTCAGCGGCTTTCCGTTTAGCTCTCTCTTCAGCTACAAGAACCAAAGTCAGCACGGAATTGTTACTCTACTCTTTCTGAGATTTTATTTAGATAAGACAAGAAAAAGTCGCGAGTTTTCACCAAATATGTAACGGCCTGGTACGCCTTGGAATTGAAGTAGGTATAAGAACTGCCACTGTCAAAGACTACCAACAGGTTCTTTAGCCCTGTTGTTCTTCCTCCGTAAACAAGTTCACCTCCCATAGCAGGGGAATAATGTTTTCTGAGATAATGCAACACCAGAGTTAAAGAGCAAAGAGAGGAAGAAAGAAAGAATGATCATTCGGTCAAGAAAATTACGAGTTTTCACGTGACATTGGTGTCCAAGATACCCTTGAAGAGTCATAAAGATCGTTCCCAAAAAACAGCACTCCTCCACCTAAACTGCTTAAGCAATGACCAATAACATTCCTGACGTAACCCTGGCTATGAAGCTGTGACAGTATGCTTACTTTTCCTCTACCAAGCCCCAATACTCCATCCAGAGGATGACTTGAAGCCCCTGGGATCTGATCATATCCACATCTGTTACACACATCTCATAAGCTCCAATTCAGGAACTGCTGGGAATTCTCTAATAATGAATAGAAATAGACATACCCGAGAGCAAGACGAGGATTGAGCCGACCGCCCTTTGTATGGTTCAAAGAGAAGACGTCTCTAACAAGAACCCCAAGAGAGGATCCTCCATCAGCATACTCAACCTCATAGTCACACTGTTCTGGCGCTTCACATCTATGGTTACCATGTGAATGCAACGCCTTGCAGAGTGGGTCATTGCAGGGAACAAGATCGCTGCTAGGCTGGTAAAGTGGATGAGGGGCCTAAACAATGAACGCCAAACCACAGTAAAAATAAACACATTCTTTCAATTCCGAACTTTGACTATTTCTATTTAAGCGACTGGGTCAATGGCTTGGGAAAAGAGAGAATTGGACATGGAAATTTACCTCCAAGCAACGGACACAAGGAGCATCACACTGGAGCCATGTGAGGTCACTACCAGTATCAAGATCAAGATAATAAGGTCTCGGTGGCTGCCCAATGTTAATGGTAACATTATAGTACCTGTTGCAACCAAATAACACAAACCAGGCAAGTGAGAAGTTAATGAGAAACCGTAAGCTATTGTACAGTCTGAAGAAGTGTATACCCAAGAGGATAGACGTTGCCATGAACAGGAAATACTATTGAGGAGACAGCCCTGCTGAATCTACCAGATGAGACTGTTTTCCTCCATCTTAAATCTGTTGCCGACGAGAAGCCCAAAGCCAGAGACGTCAACATCAACGCAATCAAAAGACAGACATTGATTTTACCCATCTCTCACGGCTAGTGATAGAATAATAATAAATTATTATCGTATTAGCCAATCAAAGTGATTGTAATGAATGGGGAAAACGACAGAGGCGAAGTTGTTGAAAGTCAAAAATATCAGACAACATTTATAAGTTGAGATATTTCTTACAAGAACGATTTTTTTATGAAGCTCAGGAATTGATTGGCTATTATTTCTTCTTTACCAGTTTTGGATTGCCCAAGAAAGATTTATTTGATTGCCATAAGGATTCTTGGCTTTAACACTCCAACTTAAGAATAAAATATTCCAGATTGTTTCTGAATCTGGTTAAGGAATATTGTATACCCAACAAAACACATCCTGGAAAAGAACCTGAAATTTGAACAAGGGTTTAAGTATATCTTGCAGCTAAAGTAAACAATCTTGTTGGCATCATCGCCAATTTGTAAAGCTGAGGCTGATTTTTGGTATCCTCATACTTTACAATCATTCAAGACCCCATAAAGTAACTCTAATCCATTCAAGGAAGACCACTGGAAACATCATCCCACAGTCTCCGAGTATCCTCCTGCATATCAACTGAATTTGTGTAAGATCATCAGCACACTTCTAACTACATCATCTCTTTCGCTTTCTGAAAACTGCAGAAACGAATCAGCCATAAGAGAAGTAAATGCTAATTTGATGACCAGACTACAGCAAGATAGCTCAACAACATAATCATATTCCAATCCAATATGACATGAAATGTACCCTGCAGAGGAAAGCTAGAGTGTTAACATAATACATAGCCAAGTTATGTCATTCAGTTTCCTCTTCGCCATCAATTTCATTTCTATAGTTGACCAACTCTGCATCCACCTTAGCCTTTCTAGGGCTCATCAGCACAAGATCAGCCAACGTCCTCCTAGCTAAATACACATCATTTGGTTCTACCAATTCCCCTTTCTTATATGCCTCTCGGAGAAACACTGTATGAAGTTTCCCATAGTTTCCACGAGTGGAGATATAAAATATCCCTTGATGTTGCAAGAGGAAATCCTTCAATCTCTTCGGCAAATTCATTACATTCCTAAAGTGAGCAATCCTCTCCAGCGTTATCTTCTTCTCCACAGTCAAAGACAGCAATTCGTGTATAGCAGCAACAGCCCTCTTTTCCAATCTCTTCTGTGCTTCAAGAGACCTTAAATCGTATCCAGAAATATCCTCATATGGTGACCAATAAGGAAGTCGCTGCCATTTCCAAACAGCAATTCGAAAGTACTTGCCTATCTTAAATCCTGGAGGAAAATTAACAACGAAAGAAAAACGAACATCCTCCGCATCGATTCCCTTTTCTCTATACTCTATTTCTCTAACTCTCTCTATTGCACAAACTGATAAACTAGCTTCCCTCGCCACAATCTCAATGTACTTATTCCGAGTCTCTAGAGCGTCAACTAGTCTGAAGAATTGGGGATGTTTCAAGATAACCGAATACTCGAAATCTTCTGGCAGCCCAAACTCCGTCCGCGCTATCCGTACATGTTCCAGACGGATTCGACCTGTGTTTGACATCATGATGAGTTTCCGAAGCCGGGTAACGGCGTCGGGTATCTGTTCAAAAATAGCATCGTTTTCATGACGGATCTGATCCAAAGCCTTTCGGGTAAGTCGACAATAGAGGATTCTTTGAACTGGATGCTCATATATCTCGAATACGTGTGGAAATTTGAGGAGGAAAGCACCGGGCTCATGCTGTTTGAAGCCAAGACCGAGACGGCGAGCGAGTGTGTCGAGGAGGGAGATGGGGATGGTACTATTGGGCTGGGAGAGAATTAGAGTGTGGAACTTAAGGACTTTACGAATTTTCTTCTCCACTTCCATGTAATTATCGTAGCCATGGTCACGAACTCGATCCTGTTTTGTGGGAATGGAAGTGGATTTAGAGAAGTGATTACAGAGCGTGAGATGAATCGCAGGGAGTATTGTGGTTGCTAGTTTGCTCTTAGGGTTCAGGATTATGGAGACATTTCCCAGAAGGAATTTCATCCCTTTTCCCCCTCAAGAACCTAATGCACTCTCAAAGACTATAGACTAACTTTAGTGTTACTCTCTTCGCAGTTTACCCTAAATTTTAACTTGTGAGCTATTCCGGTTAACGAAAATTGAACCAATTTTTTTTTCTGTCGTTGACCATTTTTTTAAACAATTTTACGAATCTTTGATACCATATTAACCATTATTCATCGATATATACTAATATTAGTATTAACGAATGTAGAACCGTAAATACGGGATTGAAAACTGCGATCGGAAAAGGACCGGTAAAAACGTTAAGGAAAACGGGTTCGAAATGGCGAGTATAACTCTGTCCTTAACTCAACAAATCTTCCGCAGTGCGGCGGTTTTAGAGAGATTTTTGAATCCTAGGATAGCACCTCGATAGACTACAATCGCGGCACTCGATTGTAGAATCAGCGAACCGAAGTTCTACGCTATACAGTCGAGAAACGACTTACGTTTTAGAGATAGGAAGAAGATGAAGAACTGTTGGATTTCGATTTAGTTTCTGTGTATTTTCGTTAATGAATAAGTGACGACTGAGTGAGTGATGTATATATAGGAGAAAGAAGTCTAAGGCTTCGCTGACTGAGCGAGATGCGCGCTGACCGAGTCTCAAGATTTGACTGAGCCAAGTCTTTGCTGACCGGGTCAACGGTTGACCAAGTCAAAACGTCCAAAGGAATTTGGCCCAAAAAAACCTATTGGGTCCAAACCCAAGCCCAAGCCCAAAACATTCCGAAAGACCCAAAGACCCGAAGCCCGGCCCGGCGGCGCACGTGTGGTCTTTGGTTCCTTCTCTCCCTATCCATAATGTTCCCATACTCCAAGGTCTTGAACTTAGTTGTAAGTGTCACACTATATATACTAGTGGAACACTCTTCCAACTAGCAATGTGGGATAATAAATAAAGTTCTTCTTCATTAAATCCTCATTATTACTCATTCATATTGAAAGGGCCAAAGCCCATTTCTTTTCAAACATTTTCAAACTTTACTTAAGTAAAGATGAGTCCAACAATCCCCACATGAAGAGAAATGACTCTAAACATATGCAGACTCGACTAACTCGGAAGACAATGCAGACTTTACTAGACGTAGACAAAAAGACTTTCGAGAGTATAGACGGAAATTGACTGTGTATGAGGTAGTAGCATATTTCAGCCTTGAACCACTCAATGTTAATATTTGTCGTATTTACTTGGCCAGGAGGTGAACATGATGTCTTGAACCACCCGGATTTTTATGTAAACCGAGATAACAGCTATAACCCAACTTTATTTCCTCGTAGAACGAAGTTCTCTATTGTGTTCATTTTGGCCGTGAACTTTTGCCTGGTTGGTCATGAGTGAACTTGGAGAACATAGCCTGTTCTTCATTCTCCTAGAAACGGCCTCATTTCACACTCACTAGGTGATTTCGCTGAGCTCATGTCATATACAGATGTATCCTGTTAATCCTCTATGGATATATGACAGCTACTCGTATCATTAAAAGCGTTAGCTTAACCTTTGAAACTTACAGGAAGCACTGTACATCGTTTACGGGAGTTGGGTACAAAGATAGTGCTTGTATCAGAATCTGTTTGATTTAGTTGTCCCTTTGAACCAACATCATGGGATCTCCATTCCGTAGGTGGGGGTGTCCATCAAACATCTTCTTATGTCATAGGCAATAAACCCATTCCCTTTGATGATTTCAACACTTGATCTCTAGTCAGTCCTTTGGTAAAAGGATCTGCTAGATTATCAGCTGATTTTATTTAATCGACGGAGATTACACCGGTTGTGATCAGGTGTCGAATGGTTTTATGTCGTCGTCTGATGTGATGCGACTTACCATTATAGAGAGTATTCAGTGCCCGGGCGATAG
>ASZG01036116.1:0-13869 GCA_000411095.1 Aethionema arabicum
TATATATATATTTAAATGCCCTAATATATACCGGAGCAAGGTAACCCAGTGGTTGGATGCTTCCCTCTGATTCTCCAAGGTACCGGATTCAATACCCACCTGTTGCGGTTTGTGCAACAATTTGCCTATTGGGTCGGGCTTGTGACCCAAAAATGATGTTAAAAAAAAAATGCCCTAATATATACAATTGCATACATTAGGTTTCGTTGAGATGTTACATCATTAGATTAAAGATTTTGTCCTTCTCGCTTTTTATGCACAATAGTTTTAAATTGATTGAGTACACTATATAATTTTAATATTTTCGGACTAACTATATTAATTTTGAAAAAAACATATATTTTCTCACAAAATCAATGTAATGATCTTTATCATTAGAGTGTATGTACACTAATTTTTTTACTTCAAAATTATAAAAGTAAACTTATGGAATGTAAATCCATAAATATCTTAAATGGATTACATATATAAATAAGTTTGAATTAATTAAAAGGAAAGTTAATCATGATAATAATTTACGAAAATCGAAAATATAATTGCTTAAATTGTTAAACGATTATAATTATTAATTAATTTATTTACAACTATACATATAGAATACTGGAAGAAATTAAGTAAAGTTTGTTAACATTTTTGTTAATTGATTTAATTAAATAACAAATGATTAATATATATACACATATAATTAATTAGTAAGTATGTATATCTATTAGTGTACATAGTGAAGCCATGAAACATTCAAATAGTTGGTCTCCACATGGGTGCGCATACTATATCTTTGTCCTACCAATCATTTCATTTTTATTATTAGACAATATTAATCTATAAGAAAAAAGATATTAGACCGTTATTTATTTACAAAAATTATATGTATTATAATTGTTCATATTATTTTTAAAATTATTATTTACTCATTCTCAAGTGATATATTGAAGATATTACATAGAGTTAAAAGTAATATATGTTTGCTATAATATTATAAATTAATATAAAATTTTTAATTTAAAATCATATATTAAAAATATAATATAACTAAAAATTAAAATTAAATTATTAAATTATTCAGATTATAACCAAAAATATAAGATCGTAACATAATATATATTTAATATTTTGAATATATATTGTTTATATCTATGTTATCTATATATTAGTGAGGAAAATAAATATTTTTTTAATAAAATATTAGTCCCGCAAAATTTGCGGGAGAAACATCTAGTAATTATATTATTTTACACATTTAAGTCTTCCTATATTATTTTTATACTATATAATTACACAATAACGTTACTACAACAACAAGTTTTAGACCATATATTAAAAATTAAATATGTAAATCACATAAATATTTTTTTTTATGTTTATAATAATATTGAACTATCGTGGTATTAAAATCTGATTTATATTACCAAAAAAAAGATAAATCAAATTCATACAACAAATATTATTTGTTCAAACTTAAAAAATATCTGATCATTTTTATTTTGTATTATTACAATTGCGAAAATATATTTAAAAAGAAACGATAAAATTATATTAATCTTTTTAATCATAATCATCATCTACCAATAAAAATGTTGTTTACACGTCTAATTATTCATTAATATTTTTTATTTATTTTATTATACTTTTTGTTCTACATTTACTTGTTTATAATTTTTTAGTGTTAAACTATAGTTTATTTTTAATTGTGTCAAAGTGACCCTTAACTCTTTAGAGGGACTAACGGCCATTTTGATTAAGGACGTGAAACACACACATGTATATAATATTAACATATAAATATATATAATAAATATTACATAAAATATATACAAATAAATATTTTAAGATAATGGACAGGTGTCAGATAATAAAGCTATAATATTGGCACAATAATGCACAGTGTCCAGACAACAATACACACAAATCCGTACTTTCATTGGCAATTTCTCTTCTTTTTTGTACTATTCTTCATTTTATAACTCAATCTTATGCTTTCATTTCTCGAGTGGATTCATTTATTAAAAGTATTTATAATTTTATTACTTTACCATAATTATATTATTTATATTAATATAAAATTATTGTATCAACATGTCAAATATTGATAAAGCAATTTAAAATATATACACCATTTTTTAAATTATGTGCAATTAACGGTTTTTTATTTGTAAACCCAATTAACAATATTTTTAATGGCATTGTGTGGCCAATGCTAGGTAACGGTCGTAATTATTAAAATAATAAATGTATATATAATTTTTTTTTTAAATTGAAACAGTTTTTTTTGGCTAAAAAATCTAATATTATTAAATGAATAGAGTATTTATTACCATAATGGTTTATAAACTATGAAATATATAAAGTTATGAATAAATATATAACTAATCCAAAAATTTATCTGATCACATAATTCACAATATCATATGATATTTTTCTACAATTATTTAATTGATGAAATGGTAAATATTCTTATACATAAAAAGAGTTTGAAGAAATAGTTGTAACATGAAAAATATGTTTACGATAGAAAAAACTATTTACATTGAATTTACGCAATTGATAAGACATGTATAGAAGTTAATTGTCAATTTGTTATGCGTTTAGTAGTAAATATTAGTTTTCGTAATATTATTATATTAACAATTAATATATGGGATTAAAGCAAAAAAACCCTTCAACTTTGACCATTTTGTAAAAAAAACCCTCAAATTTGAAAATCTATTTTTAAACCCTCAACTTTACTAATGACCTTTTTTAAACCTTCAACTTTACTAATGACATTTTTTAAACCCTCAACTTTACTAATGACTTTTTTTATACCTTTTGTTAATTTTTTGTTCTAAAAATCTTACATAAAATAGTTTTTTGTCCACTAAAGACATTAAATAAAATGTTGAGTTTAGTAAAATTACAAAGAACACAAAAAACCATGATATAACACTGAAAAAAATCACAAAAAATTATATTTATGGTTAAAATATGGTTAAATTTTGAGATAATTTTGGTTAAATTAGTGTTTTCTCTAATTTTACTAAATTTAGTGTTTTATTTAATATCATTAACGAATATATTTAGTAGTGTTAGCAAAAAAATTAGCCTAAAGTATAAAAAAATCATTAATAAAATTGAGGGTTTAAAAAATATCATTAGTAAAGTTCAGGGTTTAAAAATAGATTTTCAAAGTTGAGGGTTTTTTTTACAAAATGGTCAAAGTTGAGGGGTTTTTTTACTTTAATCCCATGGTAAAACAAACTTTACAGTTTGGTTATTTAGTAAAGTAAACCTTACAATTTTAATCCTACAATTTGATTTATTTTTTGAAAGAATTTAATGTTTATCTTCTAAAAAAGTTTTAAAAATTTTAGGTTAATTTCGCAATTAAATTTTGATTTTGTTGGGGGCAATTCCAACCCATATTTCCAATTTGAGGTTTATAAAAACATCTAAAACCAACACTTTAAAACTTCAAAGTTAAGGTTTTTTTTTTTAACCTCAAAACTTTATTTTATATTGAAATCTTATTTTACTAATGGATGTTAATTTTATCAAACAATCAAACTACATGGTTAATTTTACCAAACAATCAAATTGTAAAGTTTGTTTTACCACTTTAAAACTGTAGAGTTTATTTTACCAAACAATCAAACTATTGAGTTTATGTTACCATAAAAAATAGAGTTTTTTACCTACCGGGGTTTTTTTACAAAGCAAATTGCATGGTTTATTTTACTATTATCCCTTATTAAAATTTATAACTGATCACATAATGGGCTAGTGGTAAGTCCGGTCCGGCTTTTCCCCTACGAGGTTCAAATCACCCATTGCAATGTACACAACTATTTGTCATAAATCAATTTAAACTAAAGTTATTAAAATTTATGATTCAAAAATCATAAATCAATTAAAACTAAAAATTTGTTTTCACCAAATAAAAAGAATTCGAGACCTAAAATATGATAACCCCAATAAGCACATTTACTTACAAAAGAAAGCGATAACAACATACAATATTCAGACCAAACCAAGTTCAGTGAATAACCTCTTCTTTGTTACGGAAACTAAGCAATAAATCATGTTGATGATGTTCTCCACTCTCACCTTTAGAGACACAGTCTAGTCAAAGTCGCTTACATGACTTGCAATTGGTTCGGTCTGAGATACGCAAAGAGTATGGCTAGTAGAAGCACCAACATCAGAATCTAAAATTTGAGTCATAAAATCAGCTATGCAATGACAAAATGATTGCTATGGAAATGAGGCAGTAAGAGCACCCTAACGGATGGGATCCTAATTTTTGTTTGTCTTTTTTATTTATTGGTCATTAAAAGTTAATATACTCAATCAAAATATCCTATTTTTTTTAGTATTTAGAGTACTTTGATTGAATGTATTAATTTTTAATGACAAAAAAATAAAAAAACAAACAAAAATTAGGACACTCGATAGGGGTTAGCAAGAAGGACCCACATTGGTGACACTTTTTTTTTTAACACATTGGTGTCACTTGTTAGAGTGTCCAATTGCTTTAAAAAAAAAAATTTTTTGTTCATAATACTTTTAGAAAACCTAATTTTCTCTCTCTCCTAGGGCTGACCAATCTAAACAACTTAATCCAACCTAACCTAACCTAAAAAAACTCAGATTTAATCAGATTTAGATTTCTGTAAAAACCTATTTAGGTCTAATATTTTTTATGAATTTGGGTTTGGGTTATTTGGGTTAAGTTGGGTCTAAACAACTTAACCCAACCTAACCTGACCTAAAAAACTCAGATTTAATCAGATTTATATTTATGTAAAAACATATTTAGGTCTAATATTTTTTATGAATTTGGGTTTGGGTTATTTGGGTTGGTCATTAGGTATCCAAACGACCTAAATAAAACCCAAAACAATATTATAAAATATATGTATATATTATAAGTTATTAAAAACCTAAGTTATATTAATGAAAGAAAAACATTTAAAAAAATATGATTTTCAGGGTTATGATTTTTAAAGATGGCACATATATTATATATCACTTTCTTAATTATATTATTAATTTTGTTTTACATTAATTTAATATGTTATTTATGTAAATATTCAATTTATTTTACAGGTTTTGTTTGAGATTTTTAATGATTTTTTTTCAAAAATTCTAATTTTATTGAGTTTGTTTTTTCATCTAATATTTGTTAGTTATGATTTTCTTTCTTTTTTTAATTCAAAAGTTTAAACCTAATCTTTTATAATTTATATTTTATTTTCTAATTTTAAAAATTATTATATTTTATTTTGTTAATTTAGGTTTGATCTAAACCATAGATCTGATCTAAAACCTAAATAACCTGATCTAAATTTACATTAGGTTAAATTTGGTCATATATTTTATCGTCCAAATAATCTAGATCCGACTTAAAATCCAAATAACCTGACCTAAAACCTAGTTTGGCTACCCCTACTTTCTCCTAATTCTAAAAATTCTATGAACAAATAATTTTTTTTTTAAAAAAAACAATTAAACATTTTGGCAAGTGTCACCAACATGACCGATGCTCGAAAGTAACTTACAAAGAGATGCTTTATTTGTGCTTTGTCGTTCACATAAGATTTTCTAAACAGAAGAGACAAAAAAAAATCATTAGAAAAAAAAACTGACTAGCTTCTTAGTCAACAATTTATTCGAGTTTCGATTCAAATTTAAAATGCCCAAAATCGCACACAAATAAGAGCCCTTATCCCAAATCGATTTGGGGTTTTTTTTTCTTTATTCTTTTGTTAAATCAAAACACAGAGTTTTGATTATTTCACAATTAACACCCTTATTTACGGTACAAAAACGATGCGGTAACAGAAGATTTAAAATACACCAGTTTGAATACATGAAAGTTTAATTTACTATATCAAAACTTAGGGGTTTAAAATACAAAACGGACATATTTTACGAGTTTATTTGCGTTAATCCCTATTAAAAAATATCACCGAAACATGTGACCAAACCAAGTGATGATGCCGAAGCAAAATTGAATTAATGGTCTCTACTTGTAACTCTTTCCCACTATATCCAATTGAAATGCACCACACAATTTGAGCAGGGATGATTAAATTTTCATGACACGTTCATTAGAGCATGTGCATTGGTGATCCTTGAGGATCTCTCATTTTTATCCTAAAAGAAATGTTTTTTTTTTACTCATGAATAGTGAAGGATTTTCTATCTCCTCGTTCTTCACTATTCATGAGTAAAAAAAAAACTTTTTTTGGATTAAAAATGGAAAATCCTCAAAAACCACCAATGTACATGCTCTTAAGTGACATTTACTTCTAACAAGCGACGAGAGAACAAATCAATTTTCTCGTTGCTGTTGTTTGTTACCGGTTTAGTGACAACAAAAAGAACATGGTTGATCATCAGTGCTCTTCTTTTGGTAATAGAAGACAAACTTTTTGACTGGACACAATCAAATCTAGATCCTCTAATAGAACAAGAATGTACCTCTTATGAAGTACTCCACTATCTCTGCAGAATTTCTCTATGGCTTCAAGTCGGTTGAGTATCTTTATAGCATTTGGATCGTTCTTGTCAACCTATATATATACAAATGTTGGTGTCTACAATTCACAATAATCCCGGTTTTTTCGGTTGGGAAGTAACAAATAACCAAAAAAACAAAATACTATAGACATACCTTTGCTCTCAGTGCGGAAGAAAAATCGTAGAAGGCTCCATAGACATCAGCCACTGTGTTCGTCCGATCCATGATTTTAGCAATTAGACCTAAATATAGAATTTTGATCACAAATTAGCTTTCTAATTGGAATGCTTGGTATATTAAACCAAACTCGAGATAGAGATTGTACCACTGCGCAATCTCACGACACCTCTAAACACTTGTACATTGTTATAGCACAATGCAAGTGTTCCTATTGCCACGATCTGATCAAGAACACATCCAGGTAATGTTATGTATAGGAGAAACCAATATAATCACTTTTCAAAGATTTTGTGATAATCGCGCTGTTTTGGGCGACGAGCTATTTAAAATTTGAATCCTTGAAAAATCTAGTCTTTAATTTTTAATTGTCTAGACCTGTCACCCAAATTTTTCGACATAACTTGTGGCTGCTACAGGTAAACAAACATGTTCAGCTACCAGTTTCAGCGGACATGTCCTAACAACTAATCCACTGAAGACAAATTTTCGTCACTGTCGCTAGTTGCTGTCTCCTAGACGAGCAAACAATTAAACCCAATATGTTTCTCTAACCTGAGGGACGGCACAAGACCAAAGTATGGCAGGATCACGTAATGCAGCCATGGACTTCAAGCAATCCTCAACATGCATCAATGCATTCGTGATCATCTCATTTAAGCATTTAACAGCATTGGCTGAGTTCTTCTCATCTTTCAAGCCCTATATATATTCGAAAAAAAGAGAAGACATTATTGAATATAATCACATTAAGCCTAACATCTGACCACATATGAGGAATTTAAAGCTCTATGTATGCACCTCGAGCTTGCCAACATATTTACCCCAAATCTCGCGAGGCCAAAACATACGTGGCTTTGGTATCTCATCTATGTCCTCAAGATAATCTTTAATAATGTTTGTTTTCTACACATAACACCAACGTCGTTATAAGAAAAAATTTCAAAGAAATGAAGAGATTTGAGGAAGAAAATCCTTGTGTCATTATACATTTTTCAATGTACCTGAAGAAATAAACCAGTAGCATTGGAAATATGCTCCCAATCTGGAGTCAATACTTCTAACTTGGAAGCGAGGAAGAGTTTCGACAGACCTAAGCCCACAAGTCCAGCAGCGTAGTGGCAATATTCGTCATAGTCAGTCACCGTCTCTACCTGTTCATAAGTTGTGACCATAGCTTAACGCTTATCTCCAACATCTAAACTGAATGGAGCAGTGATTTCAAACAGACATTAGTTTCTCATGCTCCAAACAAATGTGGTTAAGACCAGACTAAACATGAGCAAATTTTTAACTGATACTAAACTCCATTTGTAGTTTGTCACCATGCTGATACTAGTGAGGGGTTTGTATCACAAACCTCCTGGCAAATGAACTTAGCCATTCCTGCACCCATTCTTTTAGTAATATCCTCGATAACTTCTTGAGAACTTTGTATATTTACCAAGGTATGAGTAAGAAAACAAAACCATAAATTAGTTATGAGGGAACGCTAAGCAGAGGTTCCAGCAAAATCAATCATTAGAAGTGAACAGTAGTGCATAGAACAACTAATAGAACTAACCCTATTTCAAGTTCCAGAAGAGCTGAAGAAACATGGTGAAATTGGTTCATTAGAACCCTGTAATCCTTAGTGCCACCTAAAGTTGAAGGAGTAAAATTAAGTAAAACCAAAAACTAGAAAATCAAGAGATTCCAAGAGAATGCCCAGACATACATGAATAGTGCCAGTCAGGATTGTATATGTGGCGGTGAAAAGCTATGAGAAGAGGAAGCTTGATCTCTGTTGGTATGCTTGTGTCATCCTCTGTAAACAATTGAAAACAATTTTCCTCAGGAACATATAAAAGGAAGATTCGTGGAAGCTTCGTGAAATCAAAGGTAATGTTGAGAGACCCATACCGATGGTATCAAGAGCACGGAGAATCAAGTAGAACACACACACCTGAAGTAAGAAAATGTTGAATCAAAGTTACATATATAGTCATATAGCCCAAATTTCATTCGACGAAAATCTAGGTCAATTTCTCAGAAACGAAGAACTAATTTAGCAATGTTGAAAGCGAAGGAAACGATTGATTTCCAACGGAATAATCCGTAATCTAACGAATTTAATGCCAATACTGAAAGATTTCACTGAGATTATTCAAAAACAACAAAGCTGCTATACATCCAGAAATCGCCCAAATCGATTCCTCCACAAAACTTAAAACGTTGATCAGATCCATTGATATATGTTGAGATAAAGAAGGGAAGAAGACATACGGCGTCGCGAAGCTCAGTACCAAGTCGCTGAATGACGAGAAAAAAGCTTTTAGAAACCTTGTGTAGCGTTGAATAACAGAAACCCCAGTGTGGATCAGCTGGGATCTGCTTCTCCGCTTTCTTAATCGCCATTTTCAGCTTAAAGAGTGGGTATATTTCATCTGGATGTGTCAAAATCGTACTCAAGCTCCCCATTATTTTCAGGAATTCGAATCAGAAGCAGAGGGAAAATATCGCTACTGTACGGAGACTAAAAATGGTGGATTCGTCATGACGATCATGATTCAAATACCAAGCAAATGCATAAATCTCTCTCTCTCTCTTTCTCTCTCTCTCTCTCACAGGCATATGTGTGTGGCTAGCTACGTTATATTTTTATAATTTAAAAAGCTTGCCGCGTTACAATGCCAACCGCTACTGCATAGAGACTACAAATGTTTATTAAATTATAATTATACACATCTACTCTCATAAAACAAAAAAAACTCAGCTCACAATAATTAAAATAAATGACGGAAAAAACAATTAAAATAAATAAAACGATGACGTGTAGGTTTATCTTTTGTTTTGTTTTTTCTTTTCCAAATTTAGGTTTATTAATTAATTTTTTAACCCGAAAACCAAAATAGCACAGTTGGTAAGTTGATTTATTGTGATATCTAAACACTCGGGTTAATTTGTAATAACTTATAGAACTGACTTGTGACCCAAGAGATAAAAAAAAGGAGATTTTCAAAATATCCAATTCAAACATTTTTTTGTAAAATTGTCCTAATACTAGATTCAATAATATTATTGGTACACCTCCTACATTTAAACAAATTTACAAAATCCTCATATATTAGGACAGTTTTGGGATTATAGAAGATGCTCTCTCTAATACGTAAATAATTTTACATATCACTAGTTCATAACAAATATGCTTTGACTTAGGGTTTGACTCGTTTATGCACTGCAGTTGTGGTTGTAGGAGTTTGCTGAAGTAGATAATTGCGGTTAAAAACAGAATTAAGTTGTTTGTACGACTGGTATAGCGATTGAGAGCGGGTGCGTTTGCGGGATAACTGTGATTGGTTGACAAACGGGTGTGAAAGAGGTTTAACAAAAAATACCAAATTACACAATATATAATCATTAAAAACATTCAAACCATATTACAAGTATAAAAAAACATAGTCATATAACCAATTGAAGATATGTATTTTGAATAACCTTCAAAATCATATAACCAATATAAATAGAATAAACATTACGTATTTCATCAATATTAATATTTATAAATATATTAAATTATCGTGATTACCAAAAACTATAAATTGTATAGAAATTATACATAAGTATTTATCTTAATTTAATTTTTTATTTGTTTTTATCAATATGTGATCTGATTTAAAATCTTTTTTCAACTGCAAACACCCGCAACCGCAAACGGAAAGGGACTTTTGATTTTTAACACTTCAAAGCGATACATAGTGATATACAGCAGTTGGTGTGATTGGTATCTACCACTGAAAACCAATGAAAACCGCTACAAATCGCAAACGCAACCGCAGCGGCTCATGAAAGGTGAACCAATCAGCACCTTAAAATAGTGTGTTTAGATAGTTCATAATATCATATATCTCGTGGTTTAATTTTAAATCGACTATATATATTTTAAAAAATTAAAGATTTATTTTATGATACTTCTTTTTTAAACATGATAATTTTTTTTTAACAATGCTCCCATATAATTACAGAAATTTCTTTTGAGATTTATTATTACATAAGGGATAATAGTTAACTATGAATAATTGAAATTTTGCATTCCAACCAAACTCCAAAACAAAAAAAACAACTCTTTTCAATAAAAAAAACTAGAATTTAGGATTCTTGAATTTAAGACAAATCGACGATTTGGATTCAAATCGATGAAAAATAGTTGAAGGTCCAAATCGTCGGTTTGGAGAAAATCAAAATCGTCACATAACTATTACAAATGATTTAAAATCTCTAAAAATAAAGTACATGTTTATTTATCAAATTTAAAATACAAGGTTTTTTTTACCAAACACATAACGCAAAGTACGGGATTTATTTGACCATAATCTCATATTGCAATTTACAACTCATCAAATCATTACCAAGTAGAGAAGGCAATAATTAATTAATCATAACTAGTCCTTTTTTGGTGGTAAGCAGATAGAGTGGTTAGTAGTTGTTGTTATTACTTATTTCTCCACACGTACGGTTTGCTTTGAGATATGCAAAGACTATGGCCGCCAATACAAAGAGCAACACTAACATTACAATCTGCATTTCAATGGGTCACAAAATCAGCTTTTCGGACACATGATATATATACTTTAATACTCCTTTCGTATTTTTATATATGTCGTTTTGACATTTTGCACACATTTTAAAATATTTTTGTTTTGTCTAAAATAACTTTAGTTTTTCTTTTGTAAAAGAGGTTCAAATTAATTAATAGAGCCGTGAGCCATGAGTTTGGTTACACCAAATTAGATAGGGACAATTAATGAGTACATTTATGAGTGGTAGAGGGAAGTGAAGAGACTGGATTCGAGAAACAGAGGGTGATGAGCCCAGATTTGGAGTGAGATGTTGTGAAGCTTTGTGATTTGTTGGATCCCGTGAGTCGCGTGAATCGTTGAGGCTAGGGATTGAATCTTGTGAACCAGCAGTGAAGAAGAGATCGATTGACCTCTGAGTTTTTGAGAGATTCTGAGATGAGTTTTGATTTCACCGTGGCTTTAATGTCAGCAATCACCCTGGAGATGAGGCGCACCGGCTTGGTATGGAGGATTGCATTTCTTTCTCTCCAGATCTCGTAGCATACCGCTTGCACCAGGAGCCTTTCGATTTTGCGAGCTGCTTTGGACGATTGCGGTCGGTTTGGCCAAGCTAGCAGACTAGTGATTGAGTTCTGACCGTGACCTTGAGAAGGGAGAAGCGACGCCATCCAGATCGTTTGAGAGAAACCACAACGGATGAAGATGTGTTCCAAGCTTTCTTGTCCAGATCTGCAAAAAAGACAATTACTAGGTACATCCAAACCCCAATGAATTAGCTTATCCCTTGTAGGAAGCCGACCCCAAGCTATCAACCATAGATTAAATGCATGCTTAGGGATGTGTCCAGCAAACCACACAGTTTTTGCCCAAGTGACAGAAGGGGATCCGGGTTAAGTATTCTCCAAGTGTGTGCGGTTGAGAAAGTAGCTGAGTAGGTTGTTGAGTTGAGCTTCCATAGACATTCATCCTTTAAGTTTGGATCGATGGTAGGGGGAGACAATGGGAGAAGCTGTCTAAGGGAGGAGATCAATGGATTCCGACTATTAGAAATGGCCCATTGTCCATCTTTAATGGTTTGGGCTACCGTAGACAGTAAGTGAATTCCTGTAGTTTGTGGTCCGAAATGTCCGAGAGATTGGATGAGTGAGCCACTTGGAAGCCAGTTGTCTACCCAAAAAAGAGTCCCGTTTCCTGAATTGATGCGACACATATAGAGGCTTCGAGCAATCTCCCGGGTTTTCATGATCATTCTCCAATTCCAGCTGCCTCTCAATTTAAAGTCCAAAGACCATAGGCACTTATCCTTGATAATGTTCTCGGTGACCCAAGCAACCCAGAGAGAACCACTTTTAGAGATGATTGCCCAAATCAGTTTGAGTCTGTAAATCATGTTCCAGTCGCCTAACCTTTTGAGCCCGAGACCTCCACACGATTTGGGGGAGCAGACAGATTGCCATGCCACCTTCGCTCCTTTAGCTGGAGTGGCATCTCCTTTCCAAAGGAAGGAACGGCAGAGTTTCTCTAACTAGACGATGCATTGTTTGGGGAGAGTGAAGGATGAAACCCAAAAGTTGATAAGTCCATTGAGCACAGATCTGATGAGTTGTAGCCTCCCAGCGAAAGAGATATGACGGACTCTCCAAGACTTGAAACGGTGTCTGATTTTTTGTATCAGCCCTTCGTACTCTTGTTTGCGCAGTTTGTGAGGTGAAAGTGATAATCCAAGATAGCGGACAGGGAGAGTGCCGCTAGAAATGTTGAAAAGATTTGCAATTGAAGTGAGCTGATATTCATCACTTCCATCAAGAAACAGAGTCGTCTTTTTGTAGTTCATCCGAAGTCCTGAGTGGGTATAGAATCGGTTGAGGATGTCAATAATACCTTGCAGAGAAGGGGCTGATCCATCAAAGAAGACTAGCAGGTCATCCGCAAAGGAGAGATGGGTGATTAAGGGATTCTTGTTATTAAATGTATTAAATGTATTTACCATTTTAATATTTATTTAATTAATTTTTGTACATTTATATTGAGGTTATAATAGATATTTTTTTTATAAATTTACTTTGAAATTTAAAAACGACAAATATTTTGAAACAAAAAATTATTTTTAAAACGACATATATAAAATTATGGAAGAATAATACTTATATGGTCAATGGGAAATAACGGTAACTTACAAAAAAGGGATGTGATCTTGCTTTCTCGTCAACATAACCAAAACCAAAGACTACTTTCTTAGTGTGAAGCCTTCCAAGAATTAAAAAAAAAAAACGTTGGTTAGGTAAAATGCGGGTAGACAATCTATTTCCCCATAGGAAGTATCGAAAAGTATCAAATCCCCCCGAAACTTTCACCTCTATCCAATTGCACACAAATTAAAACTTCGGTACCCAGTTCCACATAAACCGTGGTTTAGGGTGGTTTGGGCGGTTTTCTTCCTATCCAATCCATTTAACCAAGGTTAATAAACCAGAAACCGAGTTTTGACCCGATTTCGACCCGATTAAACATAAACCAACCCGATTTATTAAACCAAATTAATAACCAACCCTAAACCAAATTAAAATCCCCAAATCAAACATAAACCCTAAAACTCTAAACCAAATTAAAAGAGTTTCATCGTTTTCTCAT
>ASZG01036117.1:0-14092 GCA_000411095.1 Aethionema arabicum
CAGAAAAGTATCAAAGAGAGACTTGTAAGCCTCTCCGAGAATATAGCAGCTCCTGCTGTAGTCATCGTTGAGATAATTTAACTGGTTTGGGTCCTTGTTTGGTCCTTGAACATGTATTACATGTGTAATTCCTTCCTCACTGTATAAAGGGCAAGTAGAAGAAAGAGGAACCGACACAGCTTGGCCTGGAACAATTATGTTCCCACAACATTCTCTTGTTGCAGCCACTAGATCTTGATCACCAGCCACGAAAATTGCTCCGTTCACACCTCCACCTCCAGCTTCAAGCTTCCTGAACATGGTAGATACCCTAATTAGCAGGATTAGCAGGCTTACTGAGCATGATTTTTTGTCATTATTGGTTCATTTCACTTTGAAAACGAAATATTATAATGTAAAGCTTACCAGTTAGCAGGATTAGCTATAACATTGCAGGGTAAACCACCTTTAGAACGAAGCTTAGTTATGTCCCCAATATATGTGAAGAATCTCGTTGAGTCAATGTTCTTCTGAGAAGCCTTAGTCTTGACCAAAGATAGAATCTCTGATTCTTCGCTCAAAGCTACCAAGATAAGACGTGCTGTCCCATGTTTAGGCAGGAACTCTTCTACTTTCTTGATGATAACATCAGATACCCTTACAGGATCAAAGTTATAATCTTCAGTCGAAATTGAAGGGAAAGCCAGTGTTGGACAGTCTCAAGCCGTTGTTGTTCTTTTATTGGTTTGGGGAGTTGTGTTAGCTGCATTAGAAGATGAAATTTCTAATGAAGCAAGAGGAGCATTGATTTTGGCATCTAAATCTTCTAGGCCGAAACAACCAGAAGGAAGATTATCATTTGGACCAAGCATGTTGTAGATGTTAACAGCATTCTCAACATCTGTTTCATTGTAACAGAACATAATCCGAGAAAAACCTTCCTCCACTTCTGGAAGTGTCTTCGTCTCAAGTATTTCAATCACACTAAATGTAGCTCCTGTGCGTTGTAGACTTCCTATACGACCGGTTCCTGTGACTAATCGATTTATACAAACCTGATTAGGAATCTCCAACACCACTGCGTGAACTTCCACTTCAGGACTCCCGAGCTTAAGAAACTCTGAGCGCTGCTCCTTGTCAATATTGTATCTGTCTATAAAGACGCTCTTGCCTTTTGTCAGACAATTTCTTGCCATGTTTAGCCACTCAGCCGTAGTTCCAGCGCCGCCATTGTTTACAGTCGCCTGAATGAACAAGAAAATAAATCTAAGCATACGATTTCTTAAGCGATAGAGAAAGACAAACGAAACCTGACAGACGTGAGACCAAGGGCGGCGTGGGAACCGCATAACGTTGCCACAGAATGTCGTTTTGCCGCTTCCTGGTGGACCAATCATCAACACCACTATCTGTTTCGCTTTCTCTGCTTCAGCTTCCGCCATAATCGAATCTGATACAGAATATTCCATAACCGTCCAGGAACAGCTGTTCTTGAAAAAAACAATTCCAAATTCAATTCATTAGTTCTTGCAAGAAGAAGAAAGTGAAAACAATTTGCTGTAAACACACAGAAAATTAGAGAGATAAAGAAACGCAAGGTAACAAACAGAGACTAATGTTCTCACGAGCAACAATCTTCAAGATTCAAGTCAGAGATTCTTGGAAGAAGAATCAGAATCTGCGAGTTAAGAAGAAGACTAAGAGAAGAATCAGAGAGAGCTTTCACTCATTTAAAAAAAATCATGTACAATCACAAGTACGAGCCCTTATATAGCCTTCACAATCCTAACGGCTACTAACTACCTAATAACAGAACACAACCACCTAATAGCCATTTTCCTAAAACCAACCCATAATAGAGCTTTAAGTAATCAAACGACATCGTTTCCTCGCTTTCCTCGTGCAAATTTTTTTTCCTGGTTGGATCCACATGTATCGTGAAATAAAGCTGCTTTTCAAATTATATAAACTCATTTAATTAAGTTTCTTCAACGTCTAAGCAATTGGACGTCACCCGCCTCTGAAAAAATGAAACCAATTTGTTATATATCAAACCAAAAATACAAATTCAAAATCAAACAAATACCAGTGTATGCCTCAAAAATCTGTAGTCGAGCCAAACGATTGTTTTGGAGTAGATGATCCGGAAATGGAGAACGACAGTTTCTGATGTGGCAACGTGAAGGAATTCCATGCTATCGTCGACTGAGTCATGGAAGAAAGAGGACGTGAAGGACGGAACCTGAAAAACAACTCAAGAGTTTAAATCAAGCCTACGCTTAAAAAAATTAATGATCTTATTATGAAGTGAACAAATAACGTACCGAATGCTACCCAATATTGAGCATTTCCTGCAAAAATTGAAGATTTTCTCTGCCTACATCTTCTAGTCGGTCTAGACCTTCCTGTCTCGCCAATATTAACCAGTGTTTTCGCGCCTAAATGAAATCAAAAGTAACATCTCCGTTAAAGAAAGCTACAACATTCTTGTGTTGGTCGGTTATCACAACGATGTGGTCCAAAACATCTGGCACAACATTCTTGTGTTGTTCTGGGTGCATTGCAATGTTGTAGACTGCCAATGCCCATGAGCTCTATTCCCTACTGACCTTCTTTTCACTGTCTCTCGTATCCTCCAGAGCCTTAGATTCCATATCATTACCTACGGCCATATGTTGTTGTCCTTTGTACTTTTTTATTCTCTCACTGTCTTCCATAGTATTCTCACCTGCCTCTGACCCAGTTGTTTGATTGCTTCTTTTGGGAAACTTTGTTTGATCTTGTACTATCGATAGAAAACCTTCAAAGAGAGATGTGGAAGCGTCTCCGAGATTTTTGCAGCCTTTGTTGTAGTAATCGTTTAGATTGTTAGTTTTATGAGTGAATTAAGTACAAAAAGTTGCAATTTCATAAGACTGAGCCATGGTTCCAGTCTTGCCATTGTCTACAGTGTCCTGAATGAAACAAGAAAGCATACGATTTCTCAGATTACAGAGATCAATTATGCGTTAGTTGTTGCCTTTTATCATCATCATTGGTTCATTAACTAGCTATACTCTTTCAAAATGTTAGTTTATCAATGAATAGAGAGAAAAAAAGTTGCAATATCATAAGATCTGGAAAACATTCATCAACAAATTCGACCAACCAGATTTTCAGTTCAAGTAAACATACCAACAACTTTCACCTATATCAGTCAGTTTATGGGAACCAATCCAGTGTAATACATATCAAAAGACTTAGGTCGTTGAGGAATTTCATCAGTCACTTTCCGAGCAATATTAAGTGATAGAGATCGTTAAACGAGACCTGGCAGATGCAAGACCAAGGACTGGATTCGGAGCGCATAACGGTGTCACAGAATGTCGATTTGCCGCTTCCTGGCGGACGAATCAGCAGCACCACCATCTGCTTCACTAAGTCTGCTTCAGTTTCTGCCATAATCGTCGATAATTCTGATACACCACAAGTAAGATTCTGTAACCTCCAAAGAACCGAAGTTTTCTCCAAAATTCAAGTCACAGAGAGACAGAATCTGCGATTTAGACCTAAACGAAGTAAGAAAGAAACGAGAAGGACTTTCAAACGTTTATTCATATCCTATACAATCCGAACGGTTACAAATCAAAATTCATCAGAGAACGACGTCGTTTTCTGGTTTTCTTCGTACCGAATTTTCTTTCCCAATTGGTTTTCTCCGGTTTTTCCACATGTCGTAAGTTGCTTTTTAATTCAACGGCGTCGTTTAACTCGTTCTAAGCAATCAAACGGTGTCGTTTCATTATTACTTTTTTTTTCTTCAATTTTTTTTTTCCCAAAGTAGATATAATATTAAGCTAATAAGAGAGTCAGATGGGCTTTTCGGCCCTAATTAGGTCCATAACACAAGTAGGTGGGGAGGGTGAGATAATTGAAGTGAAAGACGAGAAGTTCTTCAATTTAGTACCGGTTTATTTTCCCGCTTAGTTTTCTCCCGTTGGTTAAATATCCTTAGTATCTTTCTCGTTAGTAAAACTTTATCGTGTGATAAAAGTTGTATTTCAGTTAAAACAAAAAAAGCAAGACTATAAAAAAATAAAAACAAGACTATACAAAAAAAAAAGTCTTTAGTCGACCCAAAAAACGATTGTTTTCGAGTTTGAGTTTAGGAATACAAAGAATCTCAGCCTTCACTTGCCACTGTTGGGCTCTTGCGCCTTAGATCCCAAAACATTAACGGATCTTGTTTTGCTCTTTACCATATTATTCTCTCATATTCTTCACAATATTCTGACCTGAATCTGACCCTGTTGTTTGGTTGAGTCGTTTGGGAAACTTTGGCTGAACTAACGACAGAAAAGCATCAAATAGAGACGTGTAAGCGTCTTCGAGAACATCACAGCCTATGATATAGTTATTGTGGAGACAATTTGTCTGGTTTATGTCCATGTTTGGTCCTAGAACATGTATCACATGTGTAACTCCTTCTTCATTGTATAAAGGGCTAGTACCAGAAAGAGGAACCGCCTCAGCGTCTCCTGGAAAAATTATGTCCCCACAATATTTCCTTGTTGCAGCCACAAAATTATGACCAGCAGCCATGAAAATTGCTCCGTTCACACCTTCACCTCCAGGTTTAAGCTCCCTGAACATGTTAGATACCCTAATTATTACTGGTTCATTTCACTTTATAACGAAATATTATAATGTAAAGCTTACGTGTTAGCAGGATTAGCTATAACATTGCAGTGTAGACCACCTTTAGAACGAAGCTTAGTTATATCTCCAACATATGTGAAGAACCTCGTTGAGTCAATGTTTCTCTGAGAAGCCTTAGCCTTGACCAAAGATAGAATCTCTGATTCATCGCTCAAAGCTACCAAGATAAGACGTGCAGTCCCATGTTTAGGCAGGAATTCTTCTACTTTCTTGATGATAACATCAGATGCCTTTACAGGATCAAATTTATAATCTTCAGTCGAAATTGAAGGGAAAGCCAGTGTTGGTACATTAGGAGATGGCGAGACTCGAACCGTTGTTGTTGTTTCATTGGTTCCAGGAGTTGTGTTAGCTGCAATAGAAGATGAACCTTCTAAAGAACCAGGAGGAGCATTGATATTGGAATCTAAATAATGTAGGCCGAAACAACCAGGAGGAAGATTATCATTTGGACCAAGCATGTTGTAGATGTAAGCAGCATTGTGAACATCTGTATCATTGTAACAGAACATAATCCGAGAAAACCCTTCCTCCACTTCTGGAAATTTCTTAATCCGAATCATGGTATCCATAACAATTCTAGCAGTTGTGCGTTGTAGATTTCCTATATGACCGGTTCCTGTGACTGATCGATTTATACAAACTTGAGGAGGAAACCCCATCACCACTGCGTGAACTTCCACTTCAGGACTCCTGAGCTTCATAAACTCTGAGCGCTGCTCCTTATTAATATTGTATCTGTCTATAATGACGCTCTTTCCTTCTGTCAGAGAATTTCTTGCCATGTTTAGGCACTGAGCCGTAGTTCCAGCTCCGCCATTGTATACAGTCGCCTGAATGAAACAAGAAAATAAATCTAAGCGATAACACCAACCCATATAGCATACGATTTCTCATCTAACATAGATCAATTATGTCAATCAAACATGCGTTTGCCAGTTTCTGTGCAATATTTAGCAATAGAGAAAGAGAAACGAAACCTGACAGACGTGAGACCAAGGGCGGCGTGGGAACCGCATAACGTTGCCACAGAACGTCGTTTTGCCGCTTCCTGGTGGACCAATCATCAACACCACTATCTGTTTCGCTTTCTCTGCTTCAGCTTCCGCCATAGTCCTCGATAATCTGATACAGAATATTCTGTAACCGTCCACGATAAGATGTTCTTGAAAACAAGAATTCCCAATTCAATTCATTAGTGAGATAAAGAATTCCCAATTGCTGTAACACACAGAAATTAGAGAGATAAAGAAACGGAATATAAAAGCAGAAACTAATGTTCTTACGAGCAACAATCCTCAAGATTCAAGTCAGAGATTCTTGGAAGAAGAATCAGAATCTGCGAGTTAAGAAGCAGAAGAAGACTAAATAGAATCAGAGAGAAACGAGAAGAGCTTTCATTCATGTATTCATAACCTGTACAATCACAAGTGTACGAGCCCTTATATAGCCTTCACAATCCTAACGGCTACTAACTACCTGATAACAGAACACAACCACCTAATAGCCTTTTTCCTAAAACCAATACATAAGAGAGCTTTACGCGATCAAACGACATCGTTTCCTGGCTTTCCTCGTATATAACTTTTTTTCCCGTTGATTCCACATGTATCGTGAACTCAATAATTAACGTTTAATAACTTGGACACGTCACCCTCCAAAACCATATCTTAGTTCTGAAAAAATGAAACCAATTTGTTATAAATCAAACCAAAAATACTAATTCAAAATCAAATTGACGCGGAACTTGGTAAAAATTAGAAGTAATACCATATAGAAAAACACCTGGTTATTCCTAAGTCTGTAGTCGAGCAAAAAGACGATTGTTTTGGAGTAGATGATCCGGAAATGGAGAACGACAGTTTCTGATGTGCAATTTGAGTTTGGGAATATTCGGGTGTGCGCTTCTACATCTGTGACAACGAAGCTCAGCCTTCAAAAGATCTTCACTTGCCACGGTGGCGTTGCCTAGGCTCTTAATCTCTTCAAGCACGTCGACTGAGTCACGAAAGAAGGAAGACGTGAAGGAGTTCCAGTGTTTCTTGTTCTTCAAGTGATCAGAGTCAAAGTCTTGGCTGATAACGTGTAAGTGTAGTTGTTTCATGGACGGAACCTGAGAAACAACTCCAAGTTTAAATCACGTTTAAGCAAAACTTTTATTGATCTTTAATGTAATGAATGACTAACGTACCGAATGATACCCAAGACGGAAGATAAGAGAGGCGTCTTCGTCCTGATATTTCTCGACCGATTTCAGACCTACATTGTGCATTTCTTGCAAGAGTTGAAGATTTTCTCTGCCTACGTCTTCTAGTCGGTCTAGACCTTCCTGTCTCGCCACTATCAACACGTGTTTCTGCGCCTAAAACCGATCAAAAGAAACAACTCCGTTAAAGAAGGCTACTAGTTTTGATTATCTATCATCAGCAACAACATTTACCTTAGGGTATTGGTCGTTTATCACAACGATGTGGTCCAAAACATCTAGCACAGCATTCTTGTGTTGCTCTGGCTGCATTGCGATGTTGTAGAGTGCCAATGTCCATGAGCTCCATTCCCTACTCACCTTCTTTGCACTGTCTTTCGTATCCTCCAAAGCCTTAGATTCCAAAACATTAGCTATGGCGACACCTTGTTCTCCTTTGTACTTTTTTATTCTCTCGTTGTCTTCCATGAACTTCTCACCTGACTCTGACACAGTTGTTTGGTTGCTTCTTTTGCGAAACTTTGATTGATCTTGTAGTGTCGATAGAAAACCTTCAAAGAGAGATGTGTATGCCTCTTGGAGAGTTTTGCAGCCTTTGTTGTAGTCATTGTTAAGATAGTTTGGTCGGTTTGGGTTCATGTTCGGTCCTAGAACATGTATCACATGTGTAATTCCTTCAGATATGTGTATAGGGCAAGTAGAAGGAAGAGGAACCACCACAGCTTTTCCTGGAAGAAGTGAGTTTGCTCGTACTCTTGTCGCAGCCTCTAGATCTTGACCAGCAGCCTTGAAAATTGCTGCGTTCACACCTCCACCTCCAGGTTTAAGCCGCCTGCACATTTTATTTGTTTACAAAAACACTAATTTGCTTAGACATCACCTATTCATAGAAGATATACCAGATATTAATGGAGGCTTACCAGTTAGCAGCATTTGTTATGACATTGCAGTGTAGACCACCTTTAGAATGAAGCTTAGTTATGTCCCCAACAAATGTGAAGAATCTCGCTGTGTCAATGTTCTTCTGAGAAGCCTTAGTCTTGACCAAAGATAGAATCTTTGATCCATGGCTCAGGTCTATTAAGGCAAGGCGTGCAGTCCCAAGCTTAGGCAGAAATTCCTCTACTTTCTCCACAATAATATCAGATGCCTTTTCAAGATCAAATTGAAAATCTGCAGTCGAGATTGATGGGAATGCCAGTGTTGGTACATTATCAGCGTAACTAGGTTTAGTTGGTGAAACTTGGGTCTTTGTTATCTTTTCATTGGTTTCGGGAGTTTTATTGCCGTCATTAGAAGATGAGCTAGGAAGAGCATTGACTTTCTTAAAGAACTTCATTATACCGGGTTGGCTTTTGGTATCTGAATTCTTTTGGCCAAAACAACCAGAAAGAGGAATATCCTTTGGACCAAGCATACTGTAGGTATTAACAGCATTCTGAACATCTGTGTCGTTGTAACAGAACATAATCCGAGAAATCCCTTCAGTCACTTTTGGAAGCTCCTTATTTTGAAGCATCTTATTCACAACAGCTGCAGCTCTTCCACCCTGAAGATTTCCTTCATGACCGGTTCGTTTGACTGATCGAGATATACAAACCTGAGCAGGAAGCTCTAACACCACTGCTTGAACTTCCACTTCAGGACTCCCGAGCTTAATAAACTCTGAGCGCTGCTCCTTGTCAAGATTGCATCTGTCTATAAAGACGCTCTTGCCTTCCTTCAGCGAATTTATCGCCATCTTTAAGCACTGAGCTTTGTTTCCAGCCTTGCCATTGTTGATAGTGTCCTGCATGAAATAGGAAAAGAAATCTAAGCCATACCACCATGGTAATAAAGTACCAAACGATTTCCCCGATAACACAAATCAACTTGACAATCCAACATGCCTTTTATAATCAATGATTATTAATCATCATTGGTTCATTAACTCCCTTCATCTTATTAAATGTTAGTTTTAGGAGTGAATTGAGTACAAAAAGTTGCAATTTCATAAGATCTGGAAAACGTTCGTCAACAAATTTGGACCAACCAGATCCTCAATTCAAGTAAAATACGAAGAACTTTCACCTAAATCAGTCAGTTTATGAGAGCCAATGCAGTTTAATACCTGACATTTAGGAAAATTTTACATGAACAATGCGAAAAAATGTATAAACAAGAGGAAACGTACTTCACTCGTAACTCGTAAGCAATGCCAAAAACCCCAGGAATAAGCAAAAGACTTAGCTCATTGAGGAATTTCATCAGTCGGTTTGTACGCAACATTAAGCGATAAAGAAAGAGAAACGAAACCTGGCAGACGCGAGACCAAGGACGGCACGAGGAGCGCATAACGGTGTCACAGAATGTCGATTTGCCGCTTCCTGGCGGACCAATCAGCAGCACCACCATCTTTTTCGCTTTCTCTGCTTCAGTTTCCGCCATAAACGATAATTCATCAATGAGCTTAACGGAAAATTACTAGAAAAAATGGAGAATCGAAAGAGGAGATGTTTGATTTACCAGATTCTTCGATTGCTACTTCCATTTTGCTGATTTGAGAACCCGTCTCTCCGTTTCTCGAAGTCTTCTATTTCGTTTTGTGAAGAACATCATAATGCGCGTCGTTTAGCACGCTTGTATTTGGAATACGTGACGTCTCTCCACGATTAAACGACTTGGTGTTCACAACTTACATAAAAAACGCTCTGATGTTTCCTTACAAAAAAGAAAAATTAATAAAAAAATGTTATAATAAGTTGGCCCATGCAGGTTTCGAACCTGCGACCTTCGCGTTATTAGCACGACGCTCTAACCAACTGAGCTAATGGGCCGCACGACTTGCATATAATTACACGTAATAAAACAAAAACATTATGTTTTTATTCGGTAAAAATACCTCATTTAATTTGTTAATATTTTGTTCAAATATAATATTTTAATATATGTATATTCATACTGTATTTAAATTCCATTTCTATTTTGTTCACTTCTTTTAAAAGAAACTTAGAATGTTAATATATGACTTTAATTATGATCGTATATTTTGATCATAAACTTTATTTGTTATAATTGTGTTAATAACTTTTTATATGATTAAGTTCATATTAAATATCGATTTATATTGAACAAAATCGTTTTATTTCCATATTACAGATCAGCATATAATAATAATTAAAGTTTTAACCATAGTATAAATTTTAGTTAGAGAATTTGCCTTCCCATTAATTTCCACGAAACTATGAAAAACTATTCATATCATAAAATAAAATAAAATAAAAAAACGACCAATATACTAAATAAAACAGTAAAAATATCTCATTCAATTTGTAAAATAAATAATATATAATAATGTTTTACACTATTTCATATTTTATTTACAATGTTAAAATATATTGTGTTCAAGCATATTTTAGATTATTTCTTATTTATCTAATTGAAATAAATAATAGTAATCTTTTTCTTTAAAAATAATATCGCTACAGAAGAATATTGGACGTATAAAAATTGTTTAACACTTGAAAATCATACGATTAATAACTTTGTTAAGTTCACTATAATCGTTTTTATAAAACTGTTGAATTCGTTTATTTACATTGATACTATACTCTAAATTTAATTTATGTCTATTCAATACGTTAAAAGTTGAAATATTAATAATACATATGATTATATGATTAACGACAATTTTTTTAACCATATTGTTCCATGATTTTGATTTTAAATTTTACTATATTATAATTAAAAGCGACAAATATACTAATTAATTAGTCTCGTAATTCAATTTCACTAAATACATTATACATTAATATCTTGCGATTAATAAAATATATATTGTCACGTCTAACAAAAGCCACGTGGATACATCGTTTCCTCTTCTTCATGCCCGATGAAGTAGTCAAGGGCATAATCGTCATTATATTCATAACCAAATAAGAGCATATTATAATTAAGAAGCCAAATCTGAGTTTTCAAGAGCTTAACATAATTGATAGCTTCATCTAACATAGAGACTGTATCCATCTTGGGCCCACCAGGGATCATACTTTGTAAAATCTTGAAACGGTCACTAATACGGTGTCGTCTTTCACGCGCCGCTACGCTTTGTGGGTCCGTTGATAACTTAGTCGTTGACCGTTTAGTGTGTTTGGATTTTGTAGTGAAAGAGGAAGAAGAAGAGGATGATGAATTAGGGTTTTGAAGATTGAAATTATTCATTTTTTTTGTTTTGTTTGTGATTTTCATGGCTTCGTTAATGTGTAGCCATGTGTGTATATATATAGGCCGTGAGGCTTCCGGATTTTAAGTAGTAGTGGGGTTCGGTAAGAAAACAAAACCCTAATCATTTCGATTTTTTTTTACACTACACCAAAGTCTATTTACACACGTTTGATATATACACTTGTCGCAACCCCATTTTTTATATTATTTTCCATAATTTTACAATATATACTGTATATATAAATTTGATGCATAAATATAAATTCAAAGTTTGTATATATATATATATTGATATACTCATATTTGATAACTCATATTTGAATGAATTGAAAAAGCAATATTAATTTTTTTCTTGTTCTTTACAATTTGGATTTTATGTTTTTTTTTGTAGAGATTTATGGTTTAAGTTCTAAAACTAAAATTTATTTATCTTTGTCCATATACATATTTGTGTATTTCTTTGTTATAATATATAATTTTTTTATTATAAATTTGGATCATAAATCTGGTCTAATAGATAAATTGATGCACAAAATGCAATATGTTGAATTTGAATATGGTTGTCTGAAATACCATTGGGTTATCTTGCTAGACGAATATATAAATTTATGCATTGTTGAATTTTGTTCTATTATTTATGTATATTATAATAGGTAATTGGGCAGTAATTGTTGATTTGGGGGTTAAAACAAAAAAAAATTGTTGATTTGGTTATTAATTTGTTACGCGTTAAACCTACAAGATTATTAATTTGTTACATAGATTAAATATCTAAATTAGTACGAAAAAAAAGAAGAAGATTGATTTTGAAAAGACATGACGATGTTGGAAAGACGCATGAAGTTCGAACAGTTACTATATTCTAGGATTCTGTCATTCTATTCTATTCTTTTGCTTTCATTTTATTTTCTAAGATATATTTTAATAGTTTTTTTTAAGACCATGAACATCAATGGTCTCTCACACAAGTTTTTCTTCATTAAACAAATAAAAAATAATACAAAAATAATTTTTTAATAGAAAATAGTGAAAATATCATGGATGAATCTCTCATTCGAGAGATCATAAACTCTCCATGAGAGATTCACTTTCCACTTGACAATTTATCATTGGTTTAAACTAAAATTATATTTATTAAAAAAATAAACTAAAACTTAAATGAAAATAATAATATTTTATTGTATGACAGATGCATTTGCTCTAATGGTTATCTTTGATATATATTAATTTATACAAGTATAGTGTCAACTGTGAGACAGGTAACTGTCGAATCAGCTGTTGATGAGTGAATGAGACATTAGGTTTACGTCATATTAATTAATAATAATACTCTTTATTTTTTCTTATATCATTTCCCTATCTTCTTTTTTTCCACTATCATTTCCCTATCTTAAGTTGGACAAAACTGAAATTCATAACGAAAACTTTCCAAAGAATAAATTGGGAAACATAAAACTTTCTAAACGAACAATGTTTAATGTTATAAACTTTAATACAAACGAGCACTATGTCAAACAAAAAAATACAAACTCTTTACCAACCTATTTATCACAAAACATAATCAAATCACTGAAAGCAATAAACAAACAATTAATAATAAATAAAAACTTTGAAAATGGTAAGTGATATATTTATACAAGATCGGTTATGAAAATACAAAATATAAGATAAAATCCAAAATTAAAATCGATATTTTATATTAAAAAAATTATATAGGTAAATTTATGATTTGGAAACTGAGATTAATGTTTCATCGGGTTTTATCCCAGACTGGGCTATCACCTATATATATATACACACTGAACTCATAATAATGTGTGTATATTTATATATTATCTTTTAATTGAATTAAAATCGTTGTTTTATTTAGCATATTTGTAAAATCGTGAAAAAAAAAAGAGGAAAACAACGAAAAACTATAGGATTAAAATAACAGAAAGTAGAATAAGTGGGAAAAAATCAATAAGTTTATAAATTTACAGTACCCCCAAACTCTTTTAATTTCCGAATATTCCAACTTCCAATTGATTAATTGGGTTAGTATAATGGGCCTGAAAGTATTGAGAAACCCATTAAGTTGACGCATGCCCAATTAATTAATACTATTTAAATTAATTAATTAATTAATGACTCCATGACGACGTGGCAAACTCCCCAGATCCTTCCACCATCTCTAGAGCTTTAACAATGCCACGTGGCACTTATTGACAGCAAGTGGCTTCAAATTAGTACACGTTAGAAAGGTTAGAAATGAGTTTAAGAGTGGAGAAGAGCATTTGTGTATAATCGCAAAAATTAAAGAAATAAAAAAATGTCGAGTGAAGAGTTCAGGTTGGTATCGGCGGGGATAAACAACGAGGGAAAGTTACCGAGAAAGTATACACAAGAAGGTCAAGGTACCCAGAAAGATATATCTCCTCCTCTTGAATGGTATATTTCTTTCTTTTTTTCCCTCTTATAATTTATATTATACATATATTAAAAAATAATTAACTATTTTTTTTTTGAAAAAAATGAAAACATATAAATTACTAGTTAATGTGTATTTTCATCACTTTTTATGTATTCAGTATGTTTTTTCTAATCTATATATTTTCAATGTGTATTTTACGAATATAATGAAACTAGTTCTAGACATAAAAATCAGAACCGAATCGAACTTGAATTGAAAAAAGCGGTTTGGTTCCGATTCTGACATAAAACATTTATTGAATCTTAAATTCGGAATCTATAGATATTGAGTAATAATCGAAACTGAACCAATATTTATTGGGTATTAACCATATCTTTTTTGTTATTTATTAATTCGATTTGTTGAGTATTTTTTTAGTTTTTTTTGGGTTTTTGGTATTTTTTTTTTTGTTTTTTTAAAATATTTTTTATTTTTTTAAAGTTTTTTTTGGTATTTTTTAATCTTCCGATCAAATATTCAATCCGGAACCAAACATAAATCGTTAGAAAACTGAATGGATCTCATAGTCATGAAACCAAAAAACAAAAAATACC
>ASZG01036118.1:0-14107 GCA_000411095.1 Aethionema arabicum
TTATATTAAGGGTCTTAATATATATATATATATATATATATAATGTGTTTTGTTTTTATTATGTTTTTAGTCAAATTTTGTAGAGAATAAATTAACTACAAGTGTAGTGTAGAAACTCAGAGAATCTTTGATTTTAAGCTTTGGGTCTCTATTTTGTACAAATTATGAATAAAATATCACTTTTTTGTTGTTGATCTCTTATCATTTTTACTTCGTCTCTATCTTTTCATTACATGAATTTGAAACAAAAACATTCGTTTTTCTTGTAATTTTAAAGTATTTTTATTTTTGCTATTGGGTCTAATTAGTTCTAGCCGGTTTTGGTCTATAGCCGAAACAAAAAATTCCTAAAATGTGATGATATTTTTTTTGTTATATTTTCATTTATAAGATTCTCTACTTCCAAAAACATATTTGATTCTTTTTTTAATGGATAAGTGATTAATAAAGATAAACTATTGTTATATATCTTTATTAAAAATATATTATGAGATTGCATAGCAGAAAGTCAAAAACTGTAAGATAGAAATTGTGAAATTAAACAACTATGTTTTGATTCAAGTTCGAGTTTCATTTTGGAAAGGATATATATATATTGATATTAAATTATATATTTAAAAGTTGATTTCTGACCAAATAGAAATAAATAATTATTGGTCAAGAATATGATTTTATGACTTTTAAATAGGATGTTCTTGAGTTTTAACCCATATAGTATTTTACAAGTGCACAATTTATAATCATGCAATAATGTATGTGATCGGGAGGGTATCATCGGATATGTCCTTATGTCTTAACTGAAAATCCAGTTTGTCCAAGCCAAAAAATCACATTATTTATTTTTAATTCGAAAAACGGTTAAAAAACCAAAAACCCTTGTACTTTTTCTAAAATTACACCCAAAACCTCAGTTTTATCCACTCACCCTTCTAAAATTGGATAACTCCAAAAAAATAATAACTTTTTTTATTAAATTTTTTTTTTTCAATAAATTTTTTTTTTTGAATTAATTTTTAATTCATCCACCCAACTCCAGCTGGATATATCCATCTAAAATTAATTATTTTTTATTTATTATAATAACATTAATATATTTTCCCCCCAATTTTTTTCTCAATTTCAAATCTTAAACTTTAAATCGCTAATATGATTCATCTCATAGTGATTTTCACGAGTTTCACCGAATTTCACTCGCGATTTTGCAAATTTTCACCCATAATTTCATCCACAATTTTATCACGATTTCATTCACAATTTCACCCATAATTTCATCCACGTTTTCATCGCGATTTCACCTCAATTTAATCACGATTTCGGCCACGATTTCATACCCAAAGTTCTCGTTTTTTTTTATGTGAATTTTGGTTGTTCTAAGTGAAACTAGGTAAAAAAAAAATGGCAAACGTTACTTTTTCTCTATCGCCGACTCCGATGGGTAAGACAGGAATATCAAAGACATATTCGAGAGATGGACCTTCAATCCCGATACTATAAGCTCCAAACCCAACATAACAAACTCCAAACCCAGCTATTGTTGAAACTTGTTTGATGGTTTTTCATATGTTTTTCAACTTGGTTTAAAGTTATTTGATTATTTGTGTTTTGAATTTGGGTTTAGCTTGTAACGAAGACTGGAAAGGTTGTCACACCAATGCATCCGTTCTTCTTCAAATTTGTGGGTGATTTGAACATGTGCAGAACATTTCTGTAAGGATGATTGTCGTTTGAACTCTTTTGTTTTTCAACTTTGTATTAAATTATTTTGAAACTTGGTTGATGGTTTTAGTTATGTTTTAGAGCTTGCTTCAAGGTTTTTTATATGTTTTTAAACTTTGCTTAAGGTTTTTCATATGTTTTTAAACTTAATTCAAGCGTTTTTCTATGTTTTTAAATTTGGCTAAATTAGACACATATAACTAGTAAAACCAAGTGAACTCAATGATGTGAAATTCAAGAAATATAGGTGAAACGAATGTGTTTTATTAAATCCGAATCAATTACAATTGAACACATAATAGTATTTCCCCAAGGAAACACACCACAAAATAGACTACTAGCTCGTGAAATTCACCATCAACTTCCGTCTTTAGCGTATTGAACCCCTTTCTTAGCTCGAAAATAGTGAATCTTATTAGAAGTTTCTCTATTGTTTTCATGTCATGTTTGAGCAATTTTATTTCTTCTTAATTACCACCATATGGGCATATGTTAACTTGACTAATGGGAAAATATGAATCTGACATAATTGATATAAGGTTTGAATTAAAGAAGAAGGAATAAATTTTTTTAGAAAAAATAAAGAAGAAGAAAATGGAAATAAATGGTGATTTATGTAAGTTTTCCACCTAAAGTTGGTTTAGTGTGTTTAGAAGTGATCTTTAAAATGTAAGGGTTTAAAGTTTAGTGTTTGAGGCTTAGGGGTTAGGTCAATGAATAATGACTTATGTATTTAAATTATTAAAAGTTACACAAAATGATGAAGATGTATTAAGATCTATTAAAAACCCTTTTATTATATTATAAAAATGATTTTTTATGTATAATGATTCACTGTTTAATGTCTGGAGTTTAGAGGTTGGTGAACAAAATAACTAATTTTGTATTTAAATCATTAACAATTGCTCAAAATGAGGAAAATGAATTGCAATGTTCTAAAAACTCATATTTAAAATTTATGAAATTGATGAAAATAAATTGTAATGCACTAAAATTGTATTAAATTATAAAAAAATGTATAATTGTATAATAAATTATATTCAATTATAAAAAAATGCTATTAAATTATACAAAAATTATATTAAAAACGTAAAAAAAAATGTATTAAATGTTTTGTACTTTTAGATATATAAAAAATGTTTTAGAGGAATCAAAAAGATGTATAAAAAATGCATTAAAATTATATAAATTCATTAAAAATGCATTAAAATCATATCAAATTAGTTTTACAGATTGTACCCAAGTTCCATAAAATTACACTTGTTTTACAAATCAAAGAAGAAAAATAAAATCAAACACTAGTACGATATTCAAATATCAACCATTTGAGTATCTGTCTTGTACGCCTTTTGTTTTACGTCAGCAAATCGTTCTCCAACTAGTTATGGTGTATTTTGGTGTACCTTTTAATCGAAAAGGTATATATCTTCAAATCTAAGTCATCATAGTTCGTACCAAAATCACTTTACATGTAGAGGTAAGACTAGTGTTACAAGTTTTATTAGTTTTACTACGTTGCGAATTTCACCTAGTTTTCCTACCCAGAAATTCAAAATTGATGATTTCGGGGTTCTAATCAACGATTCATTACTATTCAACCACTCAAAACTGTTTATTACTCTTCTAACGTCTAAATCGACCTAGAACCTAATGTAAAACATCCTATTACTCCAAATATAACTCAGTCCCCAATTTAACCCTAATTTCTAACTAACAAAATTCAACACTATTCCTATGAAGAACGAATCTGAGGTTTGAAGCTTGATGTAGAGAGGCGAAAAACAAGTCAGATTGTGGGATTCAATGAAGAAGTTCAATCACCAAGAGTGGATCATCAATCTTTCAACAATGGTGGGTTACGAATTCAATCGTGATTCTTTTTATTTTATTTTTTGTTTTTTTTTATTTTTTTTATTTGTTTATTAATTTATTTTTTTTATTTTGTTTATTAATTTATTTGTTTTTTATTTTATTTATTAATTATTTATTATTTTTTTTAATTAAATTTAAATAAATAATTGAAGGGTATTTTTGTCTTCACTATTTCATTAAAGAGAGAGGGATTTAAAAGATTAGTTTATGACTTAAGTGATTTTGAAGAAAAGAAATAAGGATATGACAGACGTTTACCCGTGATGGGGATATTTTGTAGAGTTTAAATTACCTTTTTCCCATAAGTACACGTTAGAAAATGAAAAATTGCCTAAAATGCTCTATTTCATAAAGTTTTTGTAAATTTCCTCTAATGTGTGAAAATATATCAATAATACAATTAAATCTAATATTCATATATTTTTGCAAAAAATATTTGAATTAGGACAATTTTCCAAATCTCCCTTAAAAAAATCATCAATTTGGATAACACATGACTTCATGAAGAAAGGAATTTCTATAATTTATTAGAGTTTCATTTAAGAAAATGTATCTTTATTCTTTTTATAAAAATATTTGAAAATGTATACTACTAAATATTATAAGAAATTTGAAGATTTGTTCGTGCATGGTATTTAGAGTTAATAATATGAGAATTTAACAACTATAAATGAAAGAAATTATATATAATATTCCCTGATCTCTATGTCCATGATTTAGAAATTTCACACAAAATAGTTTTTTTAACTCTCACGAAATATTTAATAAATAAATAAATCTCATTTTAAAATTATTTTTATTACTTTTTGGTAAATGAACTTTTTAATAATTAACGTTCATTCTTAGTAAATTATAAATTTAAAATATTGTAAATAATATGAAAATTAAAAAAAATCCAACCAATTATTAAATGTACTTGTGTGTTATTAATTAAATTTTATTCAAATTTCAATTAAAATTTTTTTTCACATATGAATCATAAACTAGTCTCACTAGCTCATCATGTAGATCAAAACTCGGTTTCACTAGCCAAAACACAAATTAAATATAGATTTTCGATGTTTACTAAATTCGAACTTTGATATTCTTAAAAAATCAAAGAAAAATAGTTACAGTGACTACTGCATTACTTAACTCTAGTTTAATTTTTTTTTTCTTTTCTAAAGCTCTGGATCAATTAAATTCTAAGTTCATCCTAAAATCCCAAGTCCACATTTTAAAAAAAAACAAATCCCAATCTCTCTTATTGGGCCGCTCTTGGCCTTTATGATTTTAGAAAACATTAGAAATTTATTAACAAATTGAGTTTGAAAAGTGCAATAATGAGTTATCAAGTTTGAGATTGAAAAAAAAAGCTAGTCAGCTTTTTGCACTGCGAAACTTTGATATATATTGAGCCGTGTGTCTCGGTTCACTAAAATCAAGTCATATGCTATTATTATTATTATTATTAATATATGAACATGGGCCCATGGTGAGGTGCTATTAGCTAGTGTTTGACGTACAAAAGTCTAAAAAGTGTCAGTCAAACAAATCCAAAACTTAATAATAAAATAATATATATTTAAAATAATAATGAAAAAGGGTAAAAAAGGACAAAAGAGAAAAGATGAGAATGCAGATGAAAGCAAAATGTCAAACACTAGTTTCAGATTTTATGGGGACATGGGGTTTCACAGTTGGTACAAAATGTTAAATGCCCTCATCAAAACATGTGCTTTTTTTTGTGTTTTCACATGTAAATGTTAAACTCTTTTCGTTGTTTTTTTTAGCTTAATATACACATACTAATAACATTATTAATATCACAAAAATAGTTTAAATTTTTTAGTAAGTATTACAGTAATATCTTGTCAAAATCATACAACTTTTTATAATTCGAAATAATTAAAAAAAATGATTAAAATTTCTTATATTACTTGGAAAGATATAAAATATTTCATATTTTAAGACTTTATCCAAGATCCATGGATATCGGATAATAATCAGATCCGAATTAACCATGACCTATCCTAAAATAACCATAATATTTTTTGAATGGTTTTCGGGTATCTTTTAGTTTTTTTGATATTTTTTCATTTTTTCAGATAATTTTTCAGTTTTTCGAATATATTTTTGAGTCTTTTATCAAAATTCCAAATCCATATCTAAACAAACCGAAAGTTTCAAAGAATCAAACGAATCTCATAGTCATAAAACTGAAAAATCGAATAACAAAACGGAACCAAACGAATACCTAAATGCCCAATCCTACAATGAACCTTAGACTTTTTTAATTTCTTGGCTAACTAGGTAAATTAGTTTTGTCGAAATATATTTATAAATAATTTTTTTGTAAAAATTATGTTAATAAAGACGTGAAATACAAAGAGGCAACGACGAACCACCTAATCTCTTCCTATTTTTAATTGTATCCATTAAATAAAGAGAGAGAGATAGACATTAACTACACAAAGACACACACAAAACTTCCAAAGGTCAAAGACGAGTTACATACAGCCACTCTACTCTCCTCTCCTCCACCACAATCTCCGTCGTTGCCTTCTTCTTTTCGAATCAAACTCCATCTCACTTCCTTCCAAATTCACTCCACTTTAATACTCACCCCACCACCACCTTCTTTCAACCTCAAAAACCACTTCTTGAAACCACTAAACTTCCTCCTCCTCCTCCTCCTTCTTCTTCTTTCATTATGGTGAGAAAACGATTAGCTTCTGAAATGTCTTCTTCTTCTTCTTCTTTAGGTAACAACAACAACACTGACTTCAACAACTCCTCTCGCCCTCCTCTAACTAATCCCACTCCACCACTCTCTCTATGTGGCTTCTCCGGCCTTCCTTTATTCCCTTCCGACCGCCGGAGCCTCACGGCGGCGACCACCGACCAAGATTCTTCCTCCTCCTCCTCCACCGTTTGGGTCGATGCCATCATCAGAGACCTCATTCACTCCTCAACATCTCTCTCTATCCCTCAACTTATACAAAACGTTAGAGACATTATCTTCCCTTGTAACCCAAATCTTGGTGCTCTTCTAGAATACAGACTCAGATCTCTAGACCCTTCTCCTTCTTTTGACTCTTTTTATCAAAACAATCAGATTCAACAACAACAACAACCACCACAGCCGCCACAACCTCCACAACCGCAGAATCAGAATCAAGAAATTGAAAATTCTTCATCTGAAGCACCACAAGAGACTGTAAGCACCACCGTTGTAACCACTACACCGTCGACGACGACAACGGCAGCGTCGTTAAGAGAAAGAAAAGAAGAGATAAAGAGACAAAAGCAAGATGAAGAAGGATTACAGCTTTTAACATTGTTATTACAATGTGCAGAAGCAGTTTCAAGTGATAATCTTGAAGAAGCAAATAAACTACTTCTTGAAATCTCACAACTTTCTACTCCTTATGGAACATCTGCACAAAGAGTAGCTGCTTATTTCTCAGAAGCTATGTCTGCAAGATTACTCAATTCTTGTTTAGGGATTTATGCAGCTTTACCTTCAAGATGGATGCCACAAACACATAGTTTAAAAATGGTGTCTGCGTTTCAAGTGTTTAATGGGATAAGTCCTTTAGTCAAATTCTCACATTTTTCAGCTAATTTAGCGATTCAAGAAGCGTTTGAGAAAGAGGAGAATGTACACATTATTGATTTGGATATTATGCAAGGACTTCAATGGCCTGGTTTGTTTCATATTTTGGCTTCTAGACCTGGTGGGCCACCTCACGTGCGTCTCACGGGACTTGGTACTTCTATGGAGGCTTTGCAAGCAACTGGGAAGCGTTTATCGGATTTTGCAACTAAACTTGGTTTACCGTTTGAGTTTTGTCCTCTTGCTGATAAAGTTGGGAACTTGGATGCAGAGAGACTTAATGTGAGGAAGAGAGAGGTTGTAGCTGTTCATTGGCTTCAACATTCTCTTTATGATGTTACTGGTTCTGATACACACACTCTATGCATGCTGCAAAGGTACTCGTTTTAAAACCAATTAACAGTGAATGGATTCATTTGTGTATCTAATGTTCAAGAAAACGGTCTAGGTGGCCGTCTAGTGGAGTAACTTATGTATCTAGTGTTTGAGGAAGTGGCCTAGGGTATCTCTAGGTGCCCCTAAACCATTTGAATTTTCATAAAATCGGAGATATTGGGCGTGTGATTAGATTTGGTGGGTCTAGCGGCAATTAAGCGGTGGTAGACAGGTTAGGGGGTTTAAGTTCACATAGAGGTATCAGGTGTGTGGTTAGATTCGGTGGGTGTGGGGGTGATTAAGCGGTGGTACATAGACGGGTTAGACGGTTTAATTTTTTTTTTTTGCAAAGTTTGGAATATTTTAGGTTATCTTTTATATTTTAGGTTATTATCTTAAACATTTTAGGTTATCTCTTCTATTTTTATTCTATATTATATGATTATGATTATATATAATATTTATACTAAAACCGTCATAACCGGTTAAAATCGTTTAGATCTCCATTAGGCGTTCTAGACGCTAGATATAACGTCACACAGTTTGCTTACCGTCTAGCACTTTCTTGAACATTGCATGTATCTTATATTCAACTTAAGTTGATAGTATTCTAACACAAATAACTTTTTTCAGATCCTAAAACGAGTATATATAGTTTGATAAAGATTTTAACGTGGTTTGATTCTTTTTTTTGGAAAGAATAGATTGGCTCCTAAGATAGTGACAATAGTGGAACAAGATCTAAGCCACGCCGGTTCGTTCTTAGGAAGATTTGTAGAAGCAATACATTACTATTCAGCGTTGTTCGACTCTTTGGGAGCGAGCTATGGCGAGGAGAGCGAAGAGAGACATGTAGTGGAACAGCAGCTATTGTCGAAAGAGATAAGAAATGTATTAGCTGTGGGCGGGCCATCGAGGACCGGGGAAGTGAAGTTTGAAAGCTGGAGAGAAAAAATGAAACAATGTGGATTCAAAGGGATATCTTTGTCTGGAAATGCAGCAACACAAGCAAGTCTTTTGTTGGGAATGTTTCCTTCAGATGGATACACTTTGGTGGATGATAATGGAACACTTAAACTTGGATGGAAAGATCTTTCTTTACTTACTGCTTCTGCTTGGACTCCTCTTACTTAGATTTTTTTTTTTTTTGTGTTTCATTCAATTTCAATGCAACACAACACTATAAATTTAACTTTCTCTAAAAGTGTTTTGGAAAGAGAAAGAATTGTAAAATTTTGGAGAAAGGAAAGTTATAGTGTTGATAAGTTTTTAGATATGTTTTGTATCTTATTTTGGTTACAAACGTTTTGTTGATAGTTTGTTTTGTTATTTTTAACATCTAAATTTAGTTTTGTGTATTGGAGTTGGGTTTTTTATATCCTTACAAAAGATGCAATTTATGGAGAGACTACCTCTGAAATTATGAGGGTGATTGGGAGGCATGTTGTTATGACTTTAAGATTATTTACCGTTTTAAAGTTGTTATTTTACCAATCAAGTTTGTAAGGATGTTTTTGGTTTTTAAGCCATAACAGTCACTATATTGTGACTTTAATGGCTATATAATATTATTTTAAATTTAAATATAAATTTAGCATTTAGTATTTTTTTTGCAAATCAATATTTTTGAATGCGATGATAATATTTTTTTTTATATTTTATCAAAAAAAATTATATATTTTTTCATTTTCATACTTTTACAACTAATTTTTGTAACGGTCACAGTCGTTACAATTAATACATTTACAGTCAAAATTTTAAAGTAACAGTTAACCGTCACAGCTAACCCCTATAGCTATAAAATTTGTGAAACTTCCCTCATGTTTTGAGAGACTATCCGCTACTCTGATGGCCTATCTTGGGACATAGGAGATGGTTAATAGGTTGAATTCTTCTTTGATGATGTACCATATTTTGCGAGCCTATCCGTTACTCAATTAATAGTTTGTTTAAGAGGTAAAATGATGAATACTAATGAATTCGAATGAAATTTAAAGAAGGGCACAGTAAAAAGATTTTTAATTTTGTCAATTTGTATAAAAGCTTTTAATATTAAAAATAGTTTTTAGACTTTGAAGTTTGATAAGATAGTTTTTCGGGACAATTATTAAAATACATTTTTGGAGAGTGCATTGGTATTTTTACACTAAAAAGTTAACATTCATTACAAATACACTTAAAATAAGTTGTGAGTACACATCTACCCTTATTACAATTTAGAATCAATATATCATTAATTACATAAAATATATTATTAATTTAAACAAATATATCATTATTCCTTAAATACATCAATAAACTTTAAAGATAAAATTAAATCATAATTTCAATTTAAAATCAATCTCTTATTGGTTAATTACCAATGTTGACTTAGGTTAATAAATTTAATCAAACACTTTTGGTACGTGAAGTTTTCTTTGAACTAGATCCTTAATCATGTTTAAAAAACATTAAAAATATACCAAAACAAAACATGCTACTGCATCTGTGTAACGACGACATGAACTTGACACGTTTCGTCCAGTCATTGGATATCATACATAATGATATTTACTAACCCCACTTGATTTTTCTCCGTTACCGTTATGGCGCAATTTTAAAATAAAGAAAAGTTCAAATTTTGAATCTCGTAACGTCCCCAAAGTTTCCTCCTTCTTCTATTATCCCCTTTCTCTTCTCCGTCTCTTCAATTCACAGAGCTTCACCTAGCTATGGCTTCTCTCGCACCTGGAATCCTCCTCAAACTCCTCCAATGTATGAATTCCGGCACACGCGCCACCGGCGACCATAGATCCGCCACTCTACAAGTCACCGGCATCGTTCCAGCCCTAGCTGGTTCTGAGCTTTGGCCTAACCATGGCTTCTACGTCCAAATCTCCGATTCCCTAAATTCCACCTACGTTTCTCTCTCAGAACGCGATACAGATCTAATTCTCAGCAATCGTCTCCAGCTCGGTCAGTTTATCTACCTCGAACGACTCGAATTAGCTACTCCAGTCCCTCGTGCCGTTGGGATTCGCCCCGTCGCTGGTCGTCATGCCTTCGTCGGAACCCCAGAGCCATTAATTGCTCGAGTATCTTCTGGATCTAAACGAGATTTCGTTATTCAGCCAGTTTCTGACTCTGAGTACTCACTTGACCCTATCGCTGTTTACTTAAACAATAAACGATTCGACGACGATGCTACGGTGGAGATTTCAAAACCTAATGGGAGACAAGCACTTGCTCCGGTAAACCAAAACGAAGAGAATCAAAACCAGAACCGGAATCAGAAATCAAAGCAGACACCACAAAGATTCTCCTCACCAGCATCATCTAAGCGGCCAGTTTCAGCAGGGAAGAGGAACAGTAATGTTACAGCAACGGTGGAGAGAGATCCATCACCGGCGGTTTCTGGTAAGGGGAGGAGATCTGCGTCTCCAGTTCCGTCAAAATGCGTTGTACCGAGTCTTGCAGCGGCGCGTGAGGAGAGTAGGAAAGTTGCTAGAGAACCTGCCATTGTTGTACCGTCAAGGTACAGACAGCCATCGCCAAATGGAAGGAAGCTAAATCCATCTCCTAGTAATGGAAGAAGACTGTCGATTTCACCAGGACGTAGACTTTCCACTGGTTTGAAGATGTCTCCTATGGTTACAGATTCTTCTGGAAAGAAGAAGATGGCAGCCATTGCAGCTGGAATTTCTAAGGTCTCGGAAGCTCTGGTTGGATCTTCAACTAAAAGTGGAAACCGAAAGAACTGGGATGAATCAGGAGCTACTTCAAACAGTGCATCAGGTGATGGAACTGCTCAATCTGAGCTCAAAGAAAAGAGCAGCGTGAAGAGTAAGCCAAATCATCAATCAATTTTGCGTACTCAGGTAACAAAGAATACACCCAAAGCTCTGATTTTACAGTTTATCATATGGTTGCCAAATTCCTCACCTTGTTGGATACTAGTCTGATTTTGACTTTCCAGTGGGCCAATTTAGTGCCCTAGGGAATGAACCATGAAACCCTTAGTTATGGAACTTAAGGGTTGTTCTGTTCTATTGTGTTCTGTCTGATGGATCAAAATTGACACTGTAATGTCGTTTCAGGCTGCGATTTCGAGACGTCTCAGTGATGCAAATAGCCGAAAGAGTGATTCTTCTGCAAGTGGAGACAAAACAAAGTCATGCTCATCAGAAAGTAGTTTACTAGAAGAAGTGTCAACCTTTGAAGCAACTGGTGTTACTTATCATGAACGGAAATGGACAGATGGCAGTGTTTCATTGGATACTGTCTCCAAGGATCTTGCAAAACTAGCAAAGGTACAAGCCATTGCATTTCCTGTTGAACTATATTGTCCAAATGATATTCGTTTTCTGATCACTGTATTGATCTGAATCTAGGAGGCTATGCAAAGACGAAACATAGCTGCTAGAGCTGCAGCTCGAGCAATAGAAGAAGCTAATGCAAATGAATGCATCATAAGATGCTTGAGGTAATAAAAATAGATAAAAAAAACTTAAGCGATTTTGTTCATACCTTTGACATCATTGCTTGTTAAATGTTGCAGTAAATTTTCTGAGCTTGCTTCATCTTCAAAAGTGGGAAATCCATTGCGAATCATCAATCAATTTTTAACAATCTACGAAGATGTAGTGAAATACAGTCAGATTGCGAAATCCATAGTCTCAGAAACGAGTTTCTGCTCATCATCTGATCAACCAAACTCAATCTCTCTTTGGGTTGAAGCTGCATTAGCTACTGATCTTGACGTAGTCTCACTTGTGAAAACCCAGAAGAATGATGAATCTCCATCATCTCTTAAGAAATCCATGTTAACTAGCCTTTCCTCTAGACCATCTACCAAAACAGGTATGTTCTGTATTTCACATCAACATAGAAACAAACACCATGGGATCAAAAACACATAGTTTCTAACTTCTTTGATTGTGTCTGTTTCAGACAATATTGTTGGGATGTGGACTGACGTAGATGGCATGAAGGAGACTGCGAAACTTGCGGTGAACTTACAAACCGAAATGCAGACGTGGTTCATTGGGTTTGTGGAAGAGTCGTTGGACAACAAAAACACAGCAGTGCGTCCTTTAGATGGAAGTTCCATAGCAGCTGTTTTGTCTCAGCTGAAACATGTAAATGAGTGGTTAGATAAAGTCGTGACTTCACAACAAGACCAGACCGCATCTCTAACTGAAAAGATCGAGCGGCTGAAACGTAAAATCTATGGATTTGTGATCCACCACGTCGGTTCTACTTACGACAATGCACTCCCGGTTGCTGCTGCTTCTTGATTTATCTTTGTTTGTGCTGTTTATTCCCACTTTTCATGCTCCCCCTGCTTTAAATTAATCTACAATTATTGTGACCATAAAGAGAAAATGTGCAGCACGAGAGTTCTCAACTTATTGAAAATAACTTAAAGAGTCTTTACAGTAAGTTAAGTTTCTTTAACATATGGCTAAGATATGTTCATTCGTAGAAAGCTTGATAGATCTCAGACCTTTAACTCTTCAATTTCGGGGTTTAATGGTTTAAAGAGAGCTTCCACTTCGTTTTCGTCTACCTCCTCGATGTTTGCTGGGTTCCATTTTGGATTCTGCAAGAGTTTAGCAGTTCAGTTTGTTAACTAAATGACTTGGAGCCAGAGATTTTTGACAAAAAAGTTACTTTTCCCTAAATAGGCAAGTTAATGCAAATATCAACTCAACAAAGAAGACAAAATCACTTAACAAAACTAGGCTGAGTGACTAAAGAAGCAGATAACGATGAGCAAATAAGTGTAAATTTGAGTAACAAATAAACAAACCTGATCCTTGTCAATCAAAACTGCTCTAACACCTTCAGCAAAATCACCACGTAAGGCAGATCTTAGCGCAATGCGGTACTCAGTTTTCATCACACCATTAAGCTTTCAATCAAAAAGGAAGGTGTTACTAGGAAGAATACTTGTCTTAACGTTTATAAGTCTCTTGGAGAAGGATATATAATGGAAATCAAAAAGTTGGAACTTACTGTTGCTAACTCATTCTCAGTTTTACTCTTAGCAGAAGCAACTTTGGAGAAGTATTTATGTGTTAGGTAAAGAGAAAACGGAGCTCCTTTCCCCAGACCTTGGAGTGCTTCAGCAGCCCATTCTACAACTGTTATATATAGACATTGTCCAGAACACACAGGGGTAAGGCAGCAATTTCAGTTGCAGCTACGATCTTACAGTCTAACTAGGAGAAAATAACTCATTTTTCACATTTTTGTTGAACTAGAAGTTTGGTGAAAAAAATTCTCAACTATTGAAATGGTTTTTTAAACCATGAAGCTTTGAAAACCAGATTTTTTAGACCCTGCCGGATTATTTAAATCAAAATTAAACTTTAAACACTGAATTAAACTATAATCTCAAAATTAACCCAAAAATATTATCAAAATTTAAATTAATTGTAGTATAATTTCAAGTTTAAAATTGAGAATTTCGGTTAGAAAACCTGGTTATTAAAGTCTAGAGTTTAAAAAACCCGGTTATAAAAATATAGGTTTAAAAAACCCGGTTATAAAAATATAGGTTTA
>ASZG01036119.1:0-14151 GCA_000411095.1 Aethionema arabicum
TAGCTGAAATTTGCAATTCGAACTTGATTAAGAACAATTGAAAGTTGTGATTCGACCCTATCTATACTATTGTGACTACAATAGGATTGTTTAGGACAAATGATTAATTGAACAAACAAAAATCCTGTTTCAGGATCGTGGATTGTGCAGTTTCTAAGAACCCTAGTGAAATAGTTTTGGCTCAGATGACATGCTATGCCAATATGATACCATACATTCTAAGGGTTTCCACAAAATATTTTATGCACTAGACCAGGCCGTTCGATGTTATACGGGAGTCAGCTACAATTCCGCAGGCACCGAAAGATTTCTTGGTGTTTATATATAATGTTTGATATACATATGTATTATTAATATCATGATTACAACTGTTTATATACTGCTCTATACAACACTTCAGGTATCAAAGAAGCTCTTGGTGTTTATATACTATTTGCTATACATTTGTTTTCTATATACCCTCATTATAAATGTTATAATGAAATCTAATTCAGTAATTACATCTAAATATGTGATTGTTAAATGGTTACTGAGTGAGGTTTGTCTTTGATTGTAGGTTAATGTGTCTGGCACAAGGATATCACACTCAAAATCATCGAAAGTTTGATGGTTGATTATGATAGATTCAAGGAAGTGCTAACTGAAGATGTCGTTGGGGAAATCAGAGAGAAGTTAGCAACAGATATTGCAACGATGGTGAATCCAAAATGACATCTAGATGTATTTGGTTTTTGTTTAGGTGGCAATAATTTAGCAATTCCAAGCCGATGCAACTGTTTATTGTGTTTTTTGTTGTGTTGCATATTTTTTGTCGGAGTTCCAACGTTCTACCATTGTTTTGAACCATCTCATTTGATTTATGTTAAATCAATCTAGTTAATAGTCTAGTATCTTGTGTCGGATACTACTTCACTTTAGGATATAATAGAATTTGTTTTATCAAGTTGTATCTAGAATCCAACCAAAAGAAAGAAAAAACATAAGGTTTATGATATAATACCACTAACTTTATTAATATGTCATCACATAAGGTACCATTTAAATTTGTTTCACGTTGCTATCTTTTTTTTCCATTTCACGTTGCTATCAATGTATCATTTTAATAACGATTATATGTCGTATTTTGCATTATAAACTTTGTAACTCCATAAGGCACAATTTATATTTTTTATAAAACAACCATAATAAATTATAAGTTGTACTTGTAGCCAAAACATAAAGGACATATTGGAGTAAAAAATTCAATAAGTTGATCAAGTCCCAAACTATCCGTAAACTCATCCGTTAAAAATCCTTTAAAAACCATAACTCATCCTTTAAAACTCCTTGACCACGTAAAAAAAAGGATGCGATGAAATGTGTAAGGTTTGGGGAAATAAAACGTGTAAAAAAGCTATCAGATTGGAGCAACGTACAACCTTTTTTTTGTCCTCCCTGGCTCCCTCACCACACCTGCTACATTTGTAAAACCTCCTACTAGATTCGTACTCCCATAACGATGGGATTCTGTTTTTTTTTGCGTCTTCCACTTGGTAAACGAGTACATGGAGGTAAAAACACAAAGTCAGATAAGCATTGCGGCAACTCCCTATCATCTTCATGGCCAGTCGGATAAATTGTCCCTTCGTATAGTTGGATTAACTTGTATACAACAAGCAAAAAGAGTCAGACATCTCAGCGAGAAAACATTCTTGATACACAAAAATATACCTGTCGTTCGTGTAGTACTCACTAACGAGTGAGTGTTCTAATATTTTTGTTTATTTTACGACAGCAAATGCATGGATACAAGGGTATCCATCAATTTGAAATATGAGACAAGTGCACGTCTTATTCTTCAAGTTCACCATATGCTCCCTCACATCTCCTTTAACCTAAAAAACATCTTCGTTTATTTGGCATACCTCCATAGGTCGTGATAAATTGTAGACATCTTTCATTATCTTCTCTATTTCTGGGGTCACCGGATTTTAATGGTTTAATGCTTTCTGTTGCCGTTCATCAAAAAAAACAACGTCAATTTTGCCCTTATCGTGTCTAGAAGAAATACAATAGGATACTCACGTGGTTGGCTTAGCATTGCGTTGAATGATTCAACAATATTGGGCGTCATGATATTGTACTGGTTCACTGGGGAGTAAGCTCTCGACCACCTCGAAAACCCTACTTTCTCAATATAATCTGTAGTGAAACATTCGCCGTTTGTATTTGGGTGAACAACGCATCGAACTCACGTCTCGTATAACCTCGCGCCGTCTTCTATACTAATTGTATAACATGACTACTCTTGAAACGTGTTGCCATGTTCCTTTCGAAGTGGAATGTGCATATACCGTGATGAGCAAGCGGGTACAGATGGGGCAGTCCTTTAGCGTTCGATTGGTGCTTGATTTGATACAAACACCAAATATTTTTTTTAGGTAGAACACTCTTCAGACAGTTTAAAAATCAATCCCATGACTCGTCATCCTCCAAGTCAACTATTCAAATGCAATTGGAAACGGCTGATAATTCCCATCTTGCATTGTAGCGCCTAATAAAGTGCTAGAAAAGGTGACCATTATAAGATTTGTAGTAATGATTATAACAATACCAAAACAATTAGATTATCTAACACCATACTTCAACAACACGTAATTAAAAAACAATGACTTTTTATACAAATTTTTATTTATCAAAAACAATCATGTACATGTGCTTATAAAACATCTTATAAACACCTACGTTGTCATTATAAGCTTTATAAAACGAATTATAGAATACCCAGAATCATTAGTGTATGTTAAAAACATACGTCTTACGAATACAATGTTTGTTTTTTAAAAACATGTTCATGATTTGCAAGACACCCAACCCACCAACATCGATACTATAAGATTTGTAAGATTCAATATAGATTAACCGACGATTTTGTTATTGATGATAAATATAAGATGTTTATATTAAAAAAATTTAATTTAGATAATGTAAAAATTATTGTAGACAAAAGTAGTGACAAAAAAAAATGAAAGGTAGGCATCATCAATACCTCAGAATTTTGTCTTCAAGAATGCTCCATAGATCGCAATAATTTTCCTCAATAATTTGAACCCTCTGATTGATGGACCGAATGCGATGAAGGCATATTTAAATCTGCCGTTGGTGTCCATTTGAAGGTAGGAGACAGATTCTAGGTTTTTTTTGGCAGAACATGGTAGTTATCATCGACAGAACCTATGGTTGCTTTTTCGCATAATATTGCGCTTTATACCCCTTTGCATAAGTAATGTTAATCCCGCGGGCTTGACGAATTTTCTCTATTATTTTCTTTGGTTTCAAACCAACCTTGCCTAGTCTGAAATGGTTTAAAATCATTTCGCCTAATATCTTTGTTGTTGTCTGGCAATGACTAGAGTTCCGATGGGAGGTATCACAGTTGTGGCAACTCACGTAGTGTTGGACTACAAATCCTTCGAGTGAGTTATCAACCTTATACGTAATAAATCTTCAATTACATGATTTGCCTACACAACCCAGAACTACACGATTCTTATCTGACATCTGCGAACGAAACTCATAATTATGTTGCATCGCGTGCAAGCGAGCATTCTTCATCAGTTGATGTTTATTTGCAAAGTATTTTTCCTAGTAAATACCTTCTGCTTCGGCAGGATCTGGTCGAGAAAAAAGATTTTCACCACCACATCAATGTTGTGATTTTGTTGCTGTAAAAACACGATGGTGATTAATAAAATGTATAATCCGCTATGATTTAACGACGACTATACTATCAGAGAAACAACCGGAAAATTTGTTTATAAAAACAAAAAAAAGAACAAATCACAAGGAGAGTTAAATAGCTAAAAACTATACCGTAAAAATTTGTTGGCTCATTCTACGAACATTGGAGATCGTAACATATTATGGTGAGGCTCCACCATTCAAGAATCGTATAAGTTTCGGACAAAATATGACGTCGAATTGTTTTGAACACCATAACCGTTTGTCCGTTTTGGACGGCTGATTGACAATTTCTCTAGATATTCTAATTAATTTAGGTTAATTAGATTAAGGTTAAAATAATATAAGACAATTTTTATTTGAGGGTATAATTGATATCCTCTATTTTTTTATTTGAGGGTTACGTATCGAAGAAATGTACGGTTAAAAAAATAGTTGTAAAACAAAGGATAAGTATTTTTGTTTATCTATATAAATAACTTTTATTTGTTTTGAAAATAATGATAATATTTTTTAACTCAATGATAAATTTATGTACTTAAAAAAAAACTCCCCCAAAATAAACTATTTATATTTGTTGATTTTTGAAATTTTCTTAATATATCATATCATTTTTTAACCCGATCATATAATATCTATTACTCATATTTTAAATTACATTTTAAAAATAAAACGAATGAGAATTCTTTCAATATTAAAATGTTTACCTTTGTAAAAATTATTTATATCTTAAGAAGTTTCAATAGAAAAAATTACTTAGTGACAAGAATAACAATTTGAAATTGTTGAAAAAAAACCCAAAATGGCCGAAACTAGTATTGGAGAAATTATGTTTTGTCTCTCAACATCACAAATTCATGATGATTAGTTGACCCATAAGTTTAATTTATTTATTATAGATTTTAATTATTCCAATTTCTCCTAACAACTCTCCTTGGAAACTCTGTTTGACCTTTTGAATAACTCCTAACGCCAATAATCCCATTAGTGACGAGTCTACTCTACACATCCATCATTTTTTCTTTATTATATATTATCTTTATAAGAATTTTCAGTTCGTTACTATATTTTTTTTTCGTATGTACCACACATGGCAATTCTACTAATTAAATATAAATTAATGCAAAAATTAAATGTTGTATATAACATGTCATTACTATGATTTGAACTCGAGTGCTTTCTTAATAGAAAAAACAAATTATATATAGAAATCATCAAACCAACTTTACTCCAGCATTGCTACATATTATTTTTATTACAGTTGATTAAGATTGCTGTATAATTATTCTATTTTTATCACAACGGATTTTTGACGTTTATATTTAAACTAGTATAAAGCCCCTACTACGTAGGGGAGATTTAAAATATAAATATATATTGTAATATCAATAAAAATTAAATAAATAAGTTTTAATAAATTTTAAAAATGTTAATTCTTAATTCAAAAATTACTTAAAATTTCGTAATGAATTTATTCAATAATAAATAACTTCAAACTTTTGTATATAAAAAGATTTTGTTTTTCATTATAAAGGGAATTTTTAACTAAAAACTCATTGAAATAATTGAAAATAAAAAAATGAAACTAAGAGATTGCAAATAGATGAACCATAAGATATATAACTATGGGTTAAAAATGTATAAATGTAAATTGGAAATTTATATTTTCAATATAATTAATTTTTCTGATTTTTTTATCTTTAGTTATTTATGTGAAATATGAGTTTTGTTTTGTAAAAGTGTTTATATAAAAAAGAACTAAATACTTTTTTTTTCCAAATGTAATTTAATTATAAAAAATATTATATACATAAATATTTACTATATACACGAAAATAAAAACCCGTTAAAAGATATAAGTAAAATTTTAAAAATATAAATTCCCCACTTAAATAGGATATATAAGTGTATTACAAAATTATATTGTTTTCAGAAAAAAAATGACAAAAATGAGAAATTGACACGTAAGATTTTGTTAACGTGTCATTACCAAATTAAGTTTGATTTTCACTTTCTAACTTGTGTTTTATTAATATTAAGATTGGATGTTGTTGGGTTTATTTCAAGCCAAAGAGAAAAGCCGGTTAGATGTGGTTTACTAAACTGAGTAATTACACATGAAAGAGAAAGGTTCTCATTGAATTAAAGTGTTACAAAAGAATGAAAGAAGTAGAAAGACTTTGAGTGATGCAGAGGGTTTTCTGTTATAACAAACTCTGCAACTTGACAATCTAACGACTTGAGCCTTCTTCTTCCTCTTCTTTTTGACTCCTTTCTCTGTAATTTTGATTCACTATTGTTGAGCACTCTGCAAGCTTTGCGAGTAGGTGTGTAGTTCGTGTTGTTGAGTGAATTGCTAGTCTCTGTTCTGGACGAGACATAAGGAATGAAATTGATTCCTGAACTCGTAAAATTCTTTGTGTCTGTGCAACTTCTATCTCTTTTCTTCTCCTCTGTTTGATTCCGCAAGAACAAAGGTTACAGATACGAATATGATAATTCCAGTTTTGGTAAATGGAATTTTTCCTTCTTACTCAATCGAATGGGAGAAATTCTCCTTTTATACAAGATAGAAACAGAGACTCATTTCCTTGTTTGGAGGAATACAATTTGCATAAATCAATTAAGGAATCCCGTAACTTCAGTAACTTGATATCATTGTCCAATACCCCCCCTCAAGTTGGAGTATGGAGGTCACGAATCCCCAACTTGAGCTGAAAACGTTCGCACTCCTTGCGACCGAGTGCTTTCGTGAGTATGTCAGCAAGCTGAGTAGTGGTAGAGACGTGATGGGGAGTGATAACACCACGAACAATTTCATCTCGAATGAAATGACAATCGGATTCAATATGTTTTGTGCGCTCATGGAAAACTGGATTGGAGCTAATGTGTATTGCTGAGAGACTATCACAATATAGAGGAATAGGCGACTGTGACGACACACAAGAGAGAACAAAAGTTCTTGAAGCCATAAGAGTTCACTTACAGTATCAGCCATGGATCGATATTCCGCTTCAGCGGAAGAGCGAGATATGGTAGCTTGTTTCTTCGTCTTCCATGAGATAGGTGATGCACCAAGCTGAACAAAATAACCGGTGAGGGACCGACGAGATAGCGGCAGCCAGCCCAATCAGAATCACACCACGCTTGGAGGTGAAGAGGAGAGTCAGCTCTAAGTAAGATTCCTTGACCCGGATGTCCCTTTAAGTAACGGACTACCCGGAGCGTAGCCTCCCAATGATCAATACGTGGGGTTTGCATAAATTGGGACAATGTATGAATAGCATACAAAAGCTCAGGTCGAGTGACATCAAGGTAGATTAATCGGCCTACAAGATGACGGTAGGGAGAAGGATCAGCCAAATATGCTCCAACAGCAAGAGATAAGCGATGGTGTTGTTCAATAGGGTGTGAAACCGGTTTTGCCCCTAAGAGACCCGTTTCCGTGATGATGTCCAAAATGTATTTGCGTTGAGAGAGGCACATGCCGGTGGGATTGCGGGCAACCTCAATGCCTAAAAAATATTTCAAGACTCCAAGATCCTTCATATAAAAGCAAGTGCTTAAGTAGGATTTAAACCGAGTGATAACCGCAAGAGAATTGCTTAAAATAATCAGATCATCAACATATACCAGCACATGTAACCGAACATCACCATGAGTATAAACAAATAAAGAGTAGTCTGAAAGAGTTTGAGAGAAACCATAGTCACGGAGGGCTTGTGCAAGCTTAGCAAACCAACAACGCGGAGCTTGTTTCAAACCGTATAACGACTTTTGCAAGCAACAAACCTGGGTAAGATTCTCAGTACTGAAACCCGGCGGCAAGCGAATGAAAACCTCTTCATCCAATTCACCGTGAAAGAAAGCATTGTGAACATCCATCTGATGAACTTCCCAATTTCGAAATACCGAAACAGCCAAGAATGCCCGAACTGTACCCATTTTGCAAACAGGAGCGAAAGTTTCATTGTAATCAAGACCCTCCGTTTGATTATTTCCCAAGACAACCAAGCGAGCTTTGTAACGTTCCAAAGACCCATCAGCTCGAAATTTCTGTGTGAAAACCCATTTGCAGCAAAGTGCTCGTTTGCCCAAAGGAAGAGATTCTACCGTCCAAGTACCGTTAGCTTCAAGAGCATTTATCTCCTTACGCATAGCCTCACGCTAAAAGGGATTTTGAGCTGCTTCTGCATAGTTACGGGGCTTGTAGCAGCTGTAATTGAGGCAAAAAAATGCTGATTGTGTGAAGAAAACCGAGAGCAAGCGACAAAATAGGCGAGAGTATATGAAGAAGTTGGAGCCGACAAATTTGGGGAAGATGAATGAGTAGTAGTTTTCAGATAACCTTGAAGCTTTAAGGAAGGTATTGTTTTCGGCGGTGACCGCGACCAAGAGGAATAGACTCAGCGGGCACGGGCGCGATCGGCGGCGAGTCAGATAGCGGAGGTGTCTGAGCGAGAACTGGGTTTTCAGCCTATGGAGAGTGCTCAGGCGACGCTGCTGTATCGGGGGATGGTGAGGCGACCGGAGATGGTAGGATTGCATCACAAATCGGAGCAGCAACGTTGTTTGGTGTTGTAGGGGTTGGTGGTGTTGGGATGGGGCTGACTGTGTCGTCATCTTCCTCATAGAAACGTGAAATTGGAGCTGGTTGGGAAGATGAAGATGGTGGTGTGAGGGAAGGTGACGCAAAAGGAAAATCATCTTCACAAAATTGAACATCACGTGAAGTCGTGATTGTAGATGTGTCAAGATTATAAATTCTCCAACCCTTCTTACCCGATGGGTACCCAATAAACACAGACCTAGTGCTTCGAGGAGCAAATTTGTCACCACCATGGTGTTGATTATGTACATAACATAAACACTCAAAAACCCGAAGATGATGTAGTTGTGGAGGTCGTTTATATAAGATTTCAAACGGGGTTTTGTCTTGAAGAACCTTTGTAGGTATCCTATTAATCAAATAACCAGCTGTGAGGGAGCAAAAACCCCAAAATTCCAAAGGAAGAACAGCTTGAAACCGTAAAGCTCTAGCAACATTGAGAATATGTCGATGTTTGCGTTCGACTCGACCATTTTGCTGCAGAGTACCAACGCAAGAAGTCTCGTGAATAATACCCTTTTTCTTGAAAATACGAAGTTCCATTATCACTCAGTTCCATTATCACTTCTTATAGTTTTGACATGACGATCAAATTGTCTTTCAACCAAAGCTATAAAATTCTTAAGAGTTGTAGGTGCTTTTGTTTTGTTGGGCAGCAAGTAAATCCATAAATATCTGGAATAATCATCTAAAATTGTCAAGAAATAACGAGAACCACAAATTGTAGGTGTACGGTAAGGGCCCCATAAATCACAATGAACGAATTCAAAAATCTCAGAAGTCTGATTACTGCTTAAAGGAAAGGAATCACGAGTTTGCTTTGCCTTGATACAGACTTCGCAAGTTTGAGAGTCAAATTTCTTAAAACTAACAGAATTCAACAAAGAAAACTTCTCGAACACACTAGAAGATGGATGGCCGAAATGACAATGCCACAAACTACTCTACTCGATTGGTTCTTCATATTATGCGTCATCATCGCAGCCTCCTCAAATGCTCTGAAAAAATAAAGCCCATTTACTCTTTCACCCGCTCCAATCAGCATCTAAGTAATGCGGTCCTGAATAACACAAATACGGTCAGAGAACTGAAATAAACAACCAATCGCGCTTGTGAGCTGAGAAACTGAGATTAGATGACATTCTATATCAGCAACGAAAAACACTTTAGATAGCTCAAGGTGAGAACCGAAAGAAATAGTTCCTTGTTGGGTAGCAATCGAAAAACGACCATCTGGTAGTTTAATATAAATTGGTGCCATATTAGTCATATTCCTGACATAATCCCGACGACCCGTCATGTGGTGAGATGCACCGGTATCAATGATCCAAGACTCAAGAAAATTCTTACCAGAAAGAGATTGGTTTGTGGAAGAATTGCGTTCATTGAGCATAGAAACTAGATCTTTCCATTGTTGATCATTGAGGCCACTGAAAGCTAGTTGATCACTCGGAGTAAGCATGAAAGACGGTGATGCAGAGTGTGTGCTTCTAGCAACATGATTAGCATGAACCGGCTCGACGCGACGCGAAGACCGACGATTAGGTGGTTGAGTTTCAGAGGAAATCAGTGGCAAACCGGGTAGTCTAGGCTTTGTCCGGTCACCCCACCAAGGAGGATAACCAATCTTCTTGAAACAATTGGCAGCCAAGTGACCTGTTTGACCACATACTTTACACACGACGGAGAAATCTCTCCCATCTGTCTGAGGCCTCGATTTGGAGGTAACCTGAACAGCAAAACTCATACCTTCATTGCGTTCATCAAGCATCCTAACAGCCCGTTTCGACTCCTCGTCTTGAGCAACAACTTGATACGCATCATCCAGTGAAGGCAAGGGATCCCGTGAAAGGAGAGATGACTTAACCGCTCCATAAAGAGAGTCATCTAGACCCATTAAGAATTGATGAAGTTTATCTTCTTCTCGTTCTTTCACAATTTCTTCCATTGTTTTAGCACTCTGAAAATCTACTAAAGTAGTCCAAAGCTTCGTTAGTTTCCCGTAATAAGCTTCTACAACAAGTCCTTTTTGTTGGCAATTGGCGAGTTCTGTCTTTAACCGTTGAACACGCTGTCCACTTTTCATTGAGAACCGTTTTTGTATGTGAGTCCATAGGTCATGAGCAATCTCATGGTGTGACAGCGGGCTGCTAAGATCAGGAGCCACAGTGAGTTTGATCCATGAAACCACCATTGCATTATTCGCCCACCAATCCTCTAAATCTTCCGAATCTTCAGCTGGTTTTGGAATTGATCCATCTGCAAATCCGAATTTCTTGCGTGCGCGAAGTGCCAACCTAATATTCAAAGCCCACTCATCATAGTTATGCCCCTTGAGTTGTGGTTGTGAGATAATAGAGCCTGGATTATCGCCGGCTGAAAGGTCATAAGGGTCGATTCTTCTTCTTTGTCTAGTTTTTGTAGGTAGACCAGAACCAACTCTAGGCAGAGTAGTATTAACCGGATCAGCCATAGGTGTGATTCTGAGAAATGAAAAATCGATGGAAGGTGAAGCTGGGGGAGAAGACGAAGCTTTCACAAAACCTAATTTTGGTTTTTAATGCTCTGATACCATGATAATTCCAGTTTTGGTAAATGGAATTTTTCCTTCTTATTCAATCGAATGGGAGAAATTCTCCTTTTATACAAGATAGAAACAGAGACTCATTTCCTTGTTTCGAGGAATACAATTTGCATAAATCAATTAAGGAATCCCGTAACTTCAGTAACTTGATATCATTGTTCAATAGAATAGGTACCGTTTGCTGCAAGTGCTATCAGAGCCATTGGTTATGGTGTATTTCATGTCTGTCACAAGGATTGAAGTGGATCGTTTTGATGGTACTGGTGATTTCTCACTATGGAAGGCGCGTATGCTTGCACATCCTAGTGTTCTTGGTCTTAAAGCAATACTAACAGATGAAAGTCTTGAGTACGATGCACCGTCTGCAATCTCACAACTGGTTGAAGGAGAAGGAGTAACATCTGCAGTAATCAGAACTGGAATTGATCCTGAGAAACAAGAAACTCTAAGAAGGCAAGAAACTTGATAATACTGAATGTAGGGGATCATGTGTTGAGAAAGATCATCAATTATGCAACTGCTGCATCAATGTGGAACACTCTTGAAATGTTGTATATGTCTAATTCATTACCAAATCGAATTCATCAACAGCTCAAGTTATATACGTTTAAAATGTCTGATTCTAAACCTATAAATGCAAACATCTACGAATTTCTTAAAATTGTTGCAGATTTAAATAATCTAGGAATTGAAGTCACGGATGAAGTGCAGGCTGTACTGTTACTGAGCTCACTTCCATCCATGTTTCAATTGATAAAGACAACACTCAAGTATGGAAAAGAATCAATCACTCTTGAAGTGGTAATCTCATCAGCAAAGTCTAGAGAACAAGAAGTCTCTGATCAAGGCAAAGATAAAGGAAATCAGGCAGTTGGTCTGGTGGTTGCTAGGGGAAGATCTGAGAGTCGAGATGATTCAAAGACCAGGTTTAGAAGCAAATCAAAATCTGGTGATGGTAAGGTGGTATGTTGGTACTGTAAAAAGGAAGGTCATGTAAAAGGGATTGTTATGCTAGGACGAAGCAGCTTGAGAGTTTTGGTCAGGGAGAAGCAGCTATGTTAACAGATAAAATTCAGTTCTCATACGCTTTGAATGTTACTGAACAAGATCCAAGAAATCAATGGGTAATTGACTCAGGGTGTACATATCCCATGACTTCTAGGAGAGATTGGTTTGATACTTTTACAAGCACATGAGCCAGCCAAATTCTCTTGGGAGATGACCATTGTGTTGAGACTCAAGGCATAGGGTCAATCAGAATCAACACAAATTGAGGTACAATCAATGTGATGAACAATGTCAGGTATATACCTAATACGAGAAGGAATTTAATCTCTACTGGAATTCTTGATAATCTTGATTACACACATACCGGTGGTAATAGGAAGATGGTATTCTATAATCTTGATTACACACATTACAATGAATTTTGAAGTATGGATTATACATACTAGATGGTGAGACCGTTTCAGGAGAAGCACATAATACAGAAACTGTTCAAAGTAAAACAACAGATGCATCCATGTTATGGCATAATCGATTAGGCCATCTGAGTGAGAAGAATCTGAAGATCTTAGCAGGAAAGGGTATTCTTCAAGTGAGGGACGCTAACTCTTTGAAGTTTTGTGAAGATTATATAATGGGAAAGGCAAAAAGGGTGATTTGCAATATTGGTAAGCACAATACAGAAGACGTTCTCGGGTATTTTTATAGGGGGTGCTTTTGACACATTTTCAAGCCTTGTTTTCGTAGTTTTATCTTTGTCTTCAAGAACATTTGGAGCATTTTAGGTACATTTCACGTCATGGAGCCAAGAAAGGACCAATGAAGATAAACGGAGCAAAAAGGAGCAAAACTCGTGCAAATATGAAGTCAGCATCAAGGGGCACGACCGAGGCACTCAATACCCATGGTCGGGGCATCAACGTAGAGCAAAGAAGACTTTGGGCATCAGGACCCGACCGTGTCAAGTGAACACCCATGGTCGGGTCCTAACACGAGAGAAACTAGAGGTGTCTATTTCAAAGACCACACCGGGTCACTACATGAGCCATGCCCAGGGCCTTGCGACCAGAAAGAAGGAAAGATGCGTTGCTCAACTCGACCAGACCGTGGGGCACTATATGACCCGGTCGTGGGTCTTACTGGAGAAATGAAGAAGTTTCCTTTTCTTGTTTCCTACGCGTTTTTACCTAGGGCTTCATATAAAAACTCTCTTATTCCATTTTATAAAAGGTGTGCAACCCTAGAGATTGTTCTTGGAGCTTTGTTCTTGTTCTTGCATCACCTTGGAGTTTGTAGTTGGAGTATTTTTTTCAAACTTGTTTTAGCGAAGAATTCTTTCCCATGCTCTCTTTCTTTACTTTCATTGCATTACAATTATGTTTTCCTCCACTTTCATGGCTATGTTAGAGTTAGGCATGATTGAGTTGTTCCCTAGTTAGGATGTAGGGGTTTCTATGGATTTGTAGGATGTTTGTTAGACACAAATAAATATAGATACAATTGTTCCTTCATCTATTCGGCGTTCGTAATGCTTAGACTAGCTTGATCACCTAGTTTACGATTATAGGTTAATCTGGATTGCGAAAAGCTCGCAGGTTGCTAGAACATACGTTACATGAGAAATAAAATAAGGCCAATGATAATTGAAGTATAAGGAAGCTGTTGACATATCATTCCCGTACTTAATGCATGCTAGCAAGTTTGGTGTCGAAAGCTGTTAATTTATGCTAGTGACAAGTAGGAATCAACCCTAATCGATTTCTATCTTAGTTGGATTTAATACTAAAGGTACAAGAAGTACACCGGAAGAGTGGTTCGATACCCTTACTTCCCACTACATCGTTCATAGCAGTGTGGTGTCGGAGTTAAGGAAACCCACTTTACTCTGATTAATAAAAAACACCCTGAAACAAACGTTATCATCTAGCGTCGTTGCCCTATGCCTTCGTACCTTTTATTGATAGTATAATTTTTGCTTCAATGTTGGGTTCTTCCAACATATCTTCCCTAGGATTATTACCAAAAGTAGTTGTTGTTTCATGGAAAGCATCAGTAACCATATCATTAAACCTATTTCCTTGTTGATATCCTTCATCATATCCCATCATATGACCATAATTATAGTCAACATTATTATAATTATTAAGTTGTTCATGACTCGTACCGCTACTACCCGCTCCATAATTACTATAACCCTCCCCATGAAAATACCACACGTAGTAATTTGGCAAAA
>ASZG01036120.1:0-14218 GCA_000411095.1 Aethionema arabicum
AAAATTATCACACCCCATTGCATATCAAACCTGCTACGTGATCAGCTGTTGCACCAATTGTTGAACAACCATAATTTCCGGCAACTGATGAGGATGGACCGCTGGTGGAGCATAGATCTCCTCGTGAGAAGAGGCCGTAGCACGGGAAGAAATCTGACCTCGACCCCCCTTTGAAGCTCTATAAATCTCACTGACTAGTGACTTATAAGATGCCAAGTCAGCTACAATCCCTATCTCAGGTTTATGTTTATATTGCTTTGATGCATTTACTTGTCTATGGTGACCTTCCAATAGAATATTGTATGTGATATCATCTGGAACAACCCCTAGATTAAGCATGGCATCTAGCAACATCTCAGCGTTCTTCATCTGCCCCGATTTACACAGTCCATTCAACAGAACATTATATGTCACAACACTAGGAACATGCCCATCACTCTGCATTTCCTTCAGCAACTTAAAACCGGTTTTAACATCACTTTTCTTACAAAATGCATCAATCATCATTGTATAGGTGACATCATCTGGCTTCAAACCAGTTCGTAACATCTCTCTCAAAGCTCTTTCAGCTTCAAGAACTCTTCCTTCTTTACACATTCCACATATAAGAGCAGAGAAACCGATCCTATCGAGTTCTATCCCATTCTGATCCATTTTCTTCCTTATCTCCAAAGCAGCTTCTACATCTCCTCCTCTACAAAACCCATCAATAAGAGTTGTGTACGTAACTTTGTCAGGTTTTAGACCTCTATGGATCATCCCATCAACAATCTTCCTTGCAGCCACCAAATCTCCATTTTTGCAGAAGCCATTTACTAAAGTATTATACAAAACAATATCAGGCTGAAGACCTCTACTTAACATCTTCTGATAAATTTCTCTCATTAAGTCAATTTGTCCATTCCTACTATGACCATGAATCAAAGTAGTGAAAATAACATCATTTGGGATTAACCCTCTCTCACACATTTCATCAAACAGGTGGTGTGCTCCGTCCATTTTATTCTCCTTACACAAAGCATTAATCAAGGCACTGTAGGTGAAAACATCCGGGCGTGTTCTGCTTTTCTCCATACAATGTTTGAGACTAAACCCTTCATCTAAGTTTCCAGCCTTACAATACCCATTTATCAAAGTATTGAAACTAACTACTGTAGGCCGCAAACTTCTTTTAGGTATTTCATCGAACACTTTCTGGGCATCCTTAATGTTACCTTCTTTACAGAATTTGTTCATCAAAATATTGAAAACGTAGACATTTGAGGGATATCCAGCATCCAAAATCTCCATATAGAATCCCCAGACAGTCCCAGTTGGATTCAGTTTCATCATCTTATCAAGCAAATTTCCACAACCACGAATTGGAACGCTAAACTTATGCTTCCGAGCTAACCTGAAACATTGAATAGCATCGGGTATGAACCCTAAATCCGTGTACGTGATCATCAAAGCATCAAGAAGAAAATCACACCTAAAACCTCCTCTCATTTCCGCAAGTGAACTAAAAACTGAAGAAGCCGAACTTCTCCCTTTACGAGAAACAACGAGTCGAATAAGTGAATGTGCTTCCTCGAACATCTCATGAACAACAAGAAAACGAGCCATAACAAAGTAAGACTCCACTGTAAAGCGAAATCCAGGCTGAGATGAGATGAATTTGAAGAAAGCGAAGATAGAAATGTGTGTAAGGGAGAGAGGGTTACGGTTAATGAGATCGATAACATTACGAACACTGAGTGAAGGTAGAAGCTTACTGATAGAAGAGCATGAAGTAAAAGAAGAGGATACCAATGGAGGATCCTTGTAAAAATCTCTGATGGCAATTGAAAGTTTGACGAGAACTGGGTCGCAGTCGTCGTTCGCTTGTGGGCGGGAAAGAGACTCTGGAGAGTACCATGTCGATAAGAAGGACGATGCAGGAGACAACTTCTGGAGGTAAATTCGAGGGAGGGTGTTTCTTAAAGTTTTGATTTTGAACATCTCTGACACTTTTTTCGTAGGTGCTGGTAGATTTTCGAGCGAAGCCCTGGAGGCAGAGCCACAAGAGTCAGTGAACATATATACTACAAATTCAAAATACAAAGACCAGATTTTGTAACTAACCAGGATTCTGCAAAATTCCTGGTTTGACTTCCAGTCCAACTTTTTAAAGATTGGTTTCTGGTCTGATTTAAGCAATTCTTGGTCGCTAGCGACGAGCGACCAACGACTACAATGATAGTTTTCATTGAACAACGATAAAACGAACATAAAATTTTTGTAGCTATTGCTAGTTGTCTTCTCCGAGACGAGCAAACAAACAATTCTTATATCTTTGATAGACCTTGTCTCTACTAAACGAACTGTAGCTGAGGATGCAACTGAAATTGTCAGATCAAGAAGCAGCAGAGGCTGCAGAGCATCATCATCTACATTGGTAAAATACTCAGAACATGTTTTGAGGAGTGAATCCAGTGTTATAGAACCGTCTCATACTGGCATTCATAACGATACCATCTCCGAAAACCACTCAGTTCCCTGTAAGTTAAAACTCAAAACTGATGCAGAGATAAATCCCCGCAAAGCAGGATCTTTAACCAGCTGTTTCTATATAAATTTGTTAATCTATTTCTAATGATTCCCTTCAGATCTTGATTTATTAGTTTCTTCATCTCAAGAAAGCAAGATAGCAGGAAATAATGAAGACTAATAGGGTGTACAAAATTGGATCCCAAAGTTTGATAAATCTATTTCCAACAAAGAAACAAACCCTCTTTGTTTGCGTCTCGCTGAGTTTAGCTACTACAAACAACAATAACGGGTGACAATGACGGGCGACAGCAACGAACGACAAGTAATGTGGTTCGTTTAGTTGTCGCTGGTAACCAGCAGCGAAAATGATGTTCGTTTAGTTGTCGCATTCTCACGGACGAGTAGTTTAAAATTAAAGCGATTTTAAAATTTCAATGTTTAGTTTTTAATCGCCGAAACTTGTTGCCGAACTTGTCGCTGAACCAGCAGCGACAAGTAAATGAACAAGTTTAGTGACAAATTTCAGCGACAGATCTCAGCATTATGTCGTTGAACCAACAAAATGAACATAAATTTCGTCACCGTTGCCGGTTGCCGTCTCCGAGACAGTAAAACGAACATGCCCAGTTGCCCACAATCAACTAGAGAATAATGAAAATGAACTGTGATAAGGCAAGTGTACCTATCCATCTCATACCTACAACATTTACCCATCAAAAGTATATTTGTATGCATATAATATATACACTTCTTGTCCGATGATAAGATCACTTGTAAAGCTTTAGCCAAAAGCATGCTGATTATTCTTTTACATGAACAGACAAGCCAACAAAGCATACCTCAGGTTTTGTTACAGAATTGTGATTTTAATCTCGGAGGCCTAATTCAAGCTCCAGTTCATCATCTTCCTCAAACAGTTTCAATAGTCGAGCATATTGCTCATCTCTTTTCTTCTTTTGCCATAGTTTGTATAGGAAGAACGAGAACATTGCTACGGCCACAAATCCGACTAGTACAAGGATTAGTTTTGTGCCTGCTTTGCCCGAAGAAGTATGAGCTTTAGCCTTGACTCCTGTATTTGTATCCTTGGAATCATCAGATAAACCTGAAAAATATCATAGCAGAAGACTTAACGGAGGCAACGTTCATACACATTTGGGGTGAAATCAGAGTTTATTCGCTCAGAAAGCGTCGTAACTGTAAAAGCTTGCTACATTACACAATCAAATCTCAAATAGCTAGCTTAATCCCTTACTAAACCGAACCGACAATATATGCTGCTTACCTTCAACAAAATGGAGTGAAAACTTGATAAGAACATAGACAAGAATCTATGGAAACACTCTCTTTTCTATTCAAATCAACACAAAGAACTACAATTAGGGTTTATGATTGAGTTTCCCCAAACTCCCCATAGGATATTATCCTCCCAAATCTCTCTAATCATTTCCTCCTTTTTCTCAGCATTCAATCAATTCTATTTATAAAGAACAGAACAGGCCAATGTAACTATCAACTATTCCTATTCTGCCCTTGTGTTCTAATCAATATTGTTCCTCTTCTATCACAACTCCATATCTTGACAACAGAGTACAAGATCAATTGTAACAACCATTTATGATTTGTAGGTTAAGCATGTTGCCTGGTTCTTCAACAAAATGGTTGCCATTATGCAACGGTGTAAACTATAGACATTGCTTATGTAAAATATGAAATGTCTGCAACTATATACATCAAAGAAATTCAGCCACTTAACCATGAATTGCTAAGAAATGCCAACGCTCAAATGAAGCATCACCATGAAACTGCTGATAAAATCTACAAATACCAAGGTAGTAGTTACTAAAAGAGAGCGATCATTCCTCCTGAAGCAACAGATTTTGCAGACAACTTCTTCAAAATAGGAAAGTGTTTGGGATTTAGAACAATTCTAAATGAATGAATCTCAGTGAACAGACTGGAAGAAGCCAAGATCTCATCGTACACATCAAAACTAAAGCCAAGCTATAGAGAGCGACACAAACATTTCAACATTTCAACATTTACTGGTTCAGTATCTGTCTAGCTAAGGTCTTAAGTTGCCAAAATCTACTCAACAGAGAAACACAGTTTCTCACTCTATACTAAGAATGACTAATCTACATGTTTCAATTCTGATCGCACAAGAGTTAGACGAACCCTTATGCACAGAAATTGAACATTTCATCGAACGAAATGTAGAAAGAGTACAGTTCAGCTAAATGGGGGCATGAATCTCGCTAATTCAAAACTAAAAACGCAAACGAATATCACAGAAGAACACTGTATCCAATGATTCTACTAAACTAACAAGAAAAATTAGCAATCAAAAATTTCGAAATTAAAATTAGATAGATCTGAGGAAGACGAACCTAAAACGAAGTGCAAAACAATCGAAGCGAAGAATAACAGACGCCGCCATGACGGATTACTTGCCGAGGTCCCTCTCATTTGTCAATCAATGGAGGTTGCTTGAACGCAGCGATGGAGGATGTTTTCGATTTGGCAGAGAACATAGAACAGGTGGACCTTGAAAGAAATTTCAATGTTATTGTTGCACCACCTTCCAAAAAAATTAAATTAAAGTGTTTGCAATTAAACCCCTCACTTTTCTTTTATATTCTATTATGGGCTTCTTATATTATTATATGATTTGTTATTTTTGTAAAATATGAAAACGAAGTGACAGATGCTGAGATCGTAGTTGTTTCTCACTCATGGTAAAACGATTTAAATATTGGAGAAATTGCAACAATTTTAGAAGTTTTGAACGAAATTTTGGAAAATAATTTTTTGATATCTAGATTTATTTAATAACTAATTGGATTAACAAAATGAAAAAATAATAATATAGTTATCAAAGTTCAAAATTTTAAATACTGAATAATCAAAATTCAAAATATTAAAACTATTTTGAAATTTTAAACTTCAAAATGTGTTTAACCAAATAAAATTAGTTTTGGGGTTAAAAATGCGCTAAATCCAAAAATATTTAAAGTATGTGTTTTTTTTCTCTAATTAATCACGTAATTACCCACATTAAGAAACATTAAATTCGCATTTAAAATCACATTGTTTCCAAAAATATAGAAACGAAACGGAACCCAAACCAAACTCATAAAAAACTAAACCAAAGAAAACCAGAAAAGGGATATTTTATATTGGAAATTACATTTTTAACATTTTTTTAAACCCTAATTCATACACTTCTCTGTACCTTTCTCTCTTCAGCCTCATTTTCTTCGCCTCTAGATTTGCTCTCACGGAAGATTACCAGAGCATCTGGTAAGATCATCAATCGAACAATCGCTTTACTCAATCAGATTATCTATATAGCTATCATCATATCAATTCTTCTCAAATTTTATACCTCACTATCTGCTCTTTGCTTGGAATCAGATCCGATATCAGAAGCCGGAGTTCGTAAATTTTCTGTCTGAGCAATGGCTTTGGTAAGTTCTCTACGATTCTACCTCCGTGTTGATCGCATCTTGTATTGATCTTTTGCTATATTGTTGATATAATCGTGAAGAAGCAGAAACAAATTGCAGCTTGCCTCTATATCGACTTTGCTTTTCCAATCGTTCTGGTTGGTAAATTTCAGATTTACATAGACTTCCTGTATTTACAACCGGTGATCAATTCTGTTTTTGATGGATCTGGAAGGATTGCTTATACACCATTTTTTTTATTGAAATATACCTTTAGTTATCTAGCGGCTGTTATACTTGTGTTAAGTTTTAATTTGAGATCTCTAGTTTCTTGAAGAAGCTCGAGAGTGAATCTTCTATCTCAAACTGTTCCTGCATATCTCCTGTAGTTGGGTTGTTACATATATCTCTGCAATTTCGCTGAATTTCACTGATCAATTCTTTTTTCTCTTTGCAATATTGGGATTGCAGACCTTGTACACTTACCCGGGTAACAAAAGTGCTGACAAAGCACTCATTGCGGCAGAGTACGTAGGTGTGCAGATCGATGTACCCGAATTTCAGATGGGTGTCGCTAACAAAACCCCAGAGTTTCTCAAGATGAACCCTATTGGAAAGGTTGGTAATAATAGGCTTATAGCTGAAATTAGATTGATTTTGGATTATGTCTATTTTTAGCCTAACCAAAAGCTGTTTTGTTGGTAGGTACCTGTACTTGAGACCCCTGAGGGTCCCATATTTGAGAGCAATGCCATTGCCCGTTATGGTAAAATGTTCTTACTTTCTCTCTCTACATTTAATTTCTTTGAACATTTTCTTATAATTGATGTTTTATTATTATTATCCAACTGCAGTAAGTCGCTTGAACGGTGATAACTCTTTGAATGGATCCTCCCTCATCGAATATGTAAGTTTCTACAGTAAGCTACTCTTCTCTTATCTTTTTGCTCCTTTTCTATAGTGTGTTGATCTACTGGTTAGTATCCTCGATGTTGATCTGTGTGATGTTACTTTCAGGCACAAATTGAGCAATGGATGGATTTCTCCTCATTGGAGATATTTGGAAACATATTGAAGTGGTTTGGCCCACGAGTAGGCTATGGCGCTTACAGTGCTCCAGTATGATTTCCTGACTTTGATTGCTTGTTTCATTTACTTTCTGTGATGGCAAATCTAATTACTCTCATTCCCGATTGAAGGCTGAGGAAGCTGCTGTCTCTGCATTAAAGAGAGCACTTGATGCTCTTAACACACATCTTACTTCCAACACTTACCTTGTTGGACACTCTATTACTCTTGCTGATATTGTCACTGTCTGCAACTTGAACTTGGGATTTTCTACTGTCATGACCAAGAGCTTTTCCTCTGCATTTCCTCATGTTGAGAGATACTTCTGGACTGTGGTCAACCAACCAAACTTCAAGAAGGTGGTCGGTGATGTTAAGCAGACTGAAGCTCTCCCTCCAGTTCCTTCCAAGAAAGCTGCTGAACCTGCAAAGCCCAAGGAAGCGCCTAAGAAAAAGGAAGCCCCTGTAGCAGAGGCACCAAAGGCTACTGAAGAGGAAGAGGCACCAAAACCCAAAGCAAAGAACCCTCTTGACTTGCTACCACCAAGCAAAATGGTACTTGATGACTGGAAAAGGCTTTACTCCAACACCAAATCTAACTTCCGTGAGGTTGCTATTAAAGGTGTGTGACTTCTTTTTACCCATTCTTGCAGTTTTATGTAGGGAAATGGTAAAACATATCCTGAATTTTGCCGATTTGGTGAAAAACTCAACTTCAAAAATGAGTTTTTAGACCGTGAATTTTGATAGCCGGGGTTTTGGGCTTTAAAAAAACTAAAATTAAACTTTGATAATAAAATTAAATCATAATTTCAAAATTTATCAAAATAATATAATCCAAATTTGGATTAATTTTATTTTAATTTCAAGTTTAAATTTGAGATTTCGGTTGTAAAAACCTAGTTATTAAGGTTTAGGGTTTAAAAACCTCGTTATCAAAGTTCAAGGTCTAAAAACCCGGCTTAAAAGTTAGAGGGCTTTTACACCAAATCGGCAAAGTTGAGGATCAATTTTACAATTTTCCCTTTTTATGTATATAGAACCAAGGAATTCTTTACCATATCGGTTCATCATTTATGTTAAATGCAGGGTTCTGGGACATGTACGACCCAGAAGGCTACTCACTCTGGTTCTGTGACTACAAATACAACGACGAGAACACAGTATCTTTCGTCACACTAAACAAAGTTGGTGGGTTCCTTCAACGTATGGACTTAGCCCGTAAATACGCATTCGGAAAGATGTTGATTTGTGGGTCAGAGGGTCCATTCAAGGTAAAGGGTCTATGGCTATTTCGTGGACCAGAGATCCCTAAGTTTATAATGGACGAGGTTTACGACATGGAGCTTTACGAGTGGACCAAAGTTGACATCTCAGACGAAGAACAGAAGGAACGTGTTAGTCAAATGATTGAAGACGCAGAGCCTTTTGAAGGTGATGCTCTTTTGGACGCTAAGTGCTTTAAGTGAGAAGAATGATTGGTAACTTGCATCTCTCAGTTTTTGGTCTCTCACTTGTGTTTTGATATGTCTTTGATGGAAACTTTTGAGGAGTCTCTTTAGACTGTTTTTTTCTTTCTTTCTTGAGTTAGTTTTAAGGACAATTTTGGTGTAAGTTTGTGTTGTTTTTACTTATTTATTGATGCTTTTTTAAATAGGGTTTTGTGTCGCTTCAGTTTTTTTTCAAGGTTTTGATCATAGTTTAAACTAGGGTTGGGATGTTTTTACTCGGTTTTGTTTGGATTTAGTTTATTAGATTTTCAAAAAATAAAACCAAATAGAAACCAAATTAAATTCGGTTTGGTGTGATTTAGTTTTAGGTTTTTTGAGATTTTTAGAAAATTTTAAACACATAATAATATTGTCATTATTCTGCGAATAATTGAATTTTCCATTTCAATCAAATACAAAAACAAAGAAAAACAATTTTTTTTATTAAAAATCTAAAATTTAAGATTTTTAAATTTTAGCTAAATCAAAATCGAAGCAATTAAAAAGAATCCATATCATCAGTTTAGGAAAATTAAAATTAGAAGGTTTAAAATTCTCAAAAAATATACTGAATTTGTTTTATCAAATTTAAAGTATAAATTTTTTTTAACCAAATACACAAAATCAAGAATTTACTTTTACCATTATCCCTTTTATTTTTACCAAAAAGAATGTATATATTCAAACCCTATGAACCAAAACTGAAATACAGCCAGGTTTACAGAAATCATCATCTATAACAAGCATATCTAGAAAATTTAACATCAATTTTTTTTTAAAAAACAGTTATTATTACAAGATCCAACGGATAGGTCGTAGCACGAATCAACGACCTTGTCAAATACTTTTCATTGTTCAATCATATTCAAACAAAACTAACTCTCCACGCTTCTTCTAACATAAAACATTAGATTCAGACCATAAATCACCAAACTTACCCAAAAATTTTGGAGATTTACTGAGAGCACTTGTCCAAATAAGCCTTCCACCCCTCAAGTCGATACTCATGAGCTGTCTTTGCCGGATTCTCCGCCTTTATGATTCCTCTTCCCACGATTATAATGTCGCTTCCTCTCTCATTAATCACCTTTACAAAACCAGAGGATTCAGTTAAATGATCAAACTTAAGGTTAAGGTAGGTGTTGGTTACTAGGAGAACTTACAGAGTGTGGAGTGTTATATTGTTGACCAAGTGCATCACCTCCTTTCACCATTTGAACTCCAGGTGTTGCATGAATCATTGATGGATATACATATCCACATTTCCATGATTTCGGATTCACCGATATGAATCCAATCACAAAATCAGAATGAGACTCTGCAATTTTCACAGCTGCTGCAGTGTATTCTCCTGTAGCAAGGTTACCTGCAGAGCTCATTTCAGCAAGCAATAGCAGACCTTTTCCACGAGGCAAACCCTGATCATCATAGTGTTAAACCCTCATTAAACCCAATTTTTTTTGTCCTTCATATAATTATGTGACTCAATGATCAGATTTATACCTTTAATTTCAGACCATCCACAATTCCTGGTCCGGATATTATATGAGCATTGATGATATCAGCCCACTCTAGTATTTTAAAGATACCTCTGTAGAAATACATACGTGTCAATAGAGAAATTTGGCTAAAGAAAGACATCAATGGAGGCTTATTGACATTGAGAAACGATTACCCTTCATATTGCATTGTCACAGTGTTACCGATGTCTGCAAACTTACGATCCTCAAATATGAGAAAATTGTGTTTGTCAGCGATCTGAGAATGAAACCAAGTTAATGATCACAATTCAAGAGTATTCAAAAGGGTTAACATATAGCAAACTGGTCAAATCCTATCAAATAGATACTCAAAAGATTAATGGAGGTATTACCGCACGAAGCTTAGAGCCAAAATCAGAGGAGAAATCAGGCAAAATATCAACATGAGTCTTCAAAAGGCAAATCTCTGGTCCAACCTTCATGAACACAGCAAATATTGGAGAGATTATATAAAACTGATGCCAATTATACTATGATGTATTGTTCAAACCAATTCAACAACCTTATCTGCTATGTCTAGCAACTCTGCTGCAGTCCCAACATCGGCGGCGAGGCAGAGATTGGTCTCTTTCTTCATCATAATCTCAAATAGCTTCTTCCCCATTGGGTTCTTTGCCATCTCTGACTTTTCCTTGAACCCTAATACCCTAACATTAGCCTCTGATTTCGGTTTCTCCACACTTGGAACGTTAACCCTTCGGTTATCCTCCAGAAACTTGAGCAAATTCACTTCTACTTCGGCTTCAATTTTCCCCTTCTCCTTCAAAACCCTAACCATATCCGTCAACAGTATCATGGAATGGAGTTTAATTCCATTTTCCGCAAGATTCTCCCGGCCACCTTGCTGTCTGTCGATGAGAACCACGGCGTCACTAACCTTGAGACCAACAGCACGAAGAGGTGCCGCGGTCTCGAGAACAGATGCGCCACTGGTTACAAGGTCTTCGATGATGAGGCAGGTTTGATTCTGCTGAAACGTTCCTTCAATGGCTTTAGAGGTGCCATAGTCCTTGATCTCCTTACGACGCATGAGCATAGGGATGTCATTGGAGACAGAGACGACAGTGGCGATAGGAAGGGCAGTGTAAGGGACGCCACAAACAACGTCGAAAGAGGCAGAAGGAGGAAGCGAAGAGACAAGAATCTGAGAAATCTGCTTCAGGAGAGAAGGATAGGAAACAATGAGACGAAGGTCGATGTAAACAGGAGAGAAGATTCCGGATTTGAGTTTAAAATTGCCGAACTTGACAGCGCCGATTTCGTGGAGCTGCAAAATTAGTGACTCCATGGCTGACATGCTTAAGCTTCTCTCTTTCTGAGTAACAAGATTCTTCAAACTGAGAGGACTACTTCGAGGATAAGCTTCCACGAATCACGAAACAATCTAGGGTTTTGCAGCGCCGCTCAGGGTAGAAGAAAACAATCTAGGGTTTTGCAGCGCCGCTCAGGGTAGATGAAGATTTAACACTAACGGAATCAAGTTAAAAAAAAAGAAGATTTTAATTCTTTTTCTTATTGATGTGTTCAAATCTTTTAAAAGGATATTTTTTTTAAACGAGATAATATATAATAAATGATATTGTTTTTTTTTCTTTCTAAAAAAATCATATTATACAAATCAAATGATATGTTATTCAATCTATGTGGTATATATAAAAAAAACTATTGTTTTCTATTTTTTTGAAAGTTAGAAAAAAAGGATGAATCCTATTTTTTTTTTTAAACATCAATTTGGGTCATAAATCTGGTTCAATAAATAAATTGTTGCACAAACCGTGATCTATGTTGCATGGAAACGGAAACGTAGAAGCGAAACGTTTCGGAAACGCGAAACGTCTATTTTGAAAAATATAAGATTTGAAACGTTTTGGAAACGTGTATGTATATATATACATATGTAAATATAAGTAAAAATTCAAAAATATATAATAAAATATTAAATATTTAAATCATACAAAAAAACTAATATGTTTAACAAATTTTATAACTTATGATGATAAGATATATTAATCGATGAAAGAGAAAAACATACTTCCTCCGTTTCACAATATAGGAGGTTTAAGGATAATGCACACCATTTAATAAAACTGATTAAATGACGTTTCTACCCCTAATCATTTTCTACTTTTTAATTTCTCTCTCCTCTTTTTCTTGATAAATAAAAGGATAATTTTGTCAAAAAAAAGTAAAAAGTACATAGAAAACTTAAAACACCTAATAAATTGAAACAAATAAAAAATCCTAAAACACCTAATAAAAAAAAACAGAGGGACTATAAAATAAAATAAGTGAACAATATATATAAGAAATATATCCCTAAGTTTTTTAATTGTTTTCTTTTCAAATATTTAAAAAAACGTTTACATCGTGTTTCCGTTTTGGAAACGGAAGTTTCCATACTAGAGAAATTCAGGAAACGCGTTTCCAACACGTTTCCAAAATAGAGAATTTCAGGAAACGCGTTTCCAAGCGTTTCCACCGCGTTTCCATCGCGTTTCCGTTTCCGAAACGTTTCCAAACAAAAAACACAACCTATTTGGAGTTTCCGTACAACATAGACCGTGATGGATTCAAATTCAAATATCTAGAACTCGACTTATTATGAAAAAATAATTTTTTTCTTTTGTGTTAAAAACCCTTTTGTCATATGGTTATCGGAACATTTTTCACTTTTATCTTAAAATGTTTTTTTTAATATATTTGCTTTATATGTAACTTTATTTTAGTAGTTTCACTTGTAATACTAGAAATTGTTAGATCATCCTCAATGGTGGTATTCCCATTTGGGGTTCTCATCATTAAATTTAATTCAAATTAAAAATGCAAAAAAGAGATAGAGATATAGAGAGAGAAATAGAGTCTATTAAATTGAGAACTTTAACAACCCAAAACTAAAAAAATATTTTTTTTTCTTTATTTTTTTTTGCTAAGAATCCCCTAAAAACTGCTTGTTGGAGATGGTTTTAGGTTCAAATACAATTACACAAGCACAACAACGAAAAATGTATTTTCTAAAAGTTCTTTTTTCTTTTTCTTTTCGTAAAAAAATACTTCAAAAGCTTATCTACCTTGAAACCCAATGGATATCTACCTTGGATAATAAATAAACTCCTAAAGCTTCGACCAAAAACTTTCACCTTCATTCATCTAAAACCGAGTAATGGTGCAATATGCAAGTTTTGGACCGATAATTGGACGTTTTTCGGGAAACTACTAGATTATCTTAGACCTACAGGACCTACTAAACTCGACATCCCGCTAAAATCACTTTTAGTAGAAATCTATAACCAACATGGTTGGTCGCTTCCTCCAGCCCGATCTTAAGACCAATTACACCTTCTCACTTACTTGTGCACCCTCCAATTAAATGAAGATTAACCACACTAATATCATTGGAAAGTGAGGAATACCAATATTTCAACATTCCTACTCAGCCTAGGTATAACAATCAATAAAACCTCCAGGTAATATTGAGGAGCTATCGCTAAAATCACATGGATACCCATGAGTATCCCACGTTGTCGAACTACCACTTGGCTTATTGGGCTCAATCGCATGCCCACCAGTGGCGGAGCCACATAGTGTTCACGTGGGTCAATTGACTCATGCAAAAAAAAATTATAATGTAATTTTAAACGATTTTTGTAATTAAACCACGTCAAAAAAAATTGACTCCATAAATTTTAAATTTTTCAATATTTATTTCCAAAAAAATATTATAACCCTCCTAACAAATTTTTCTCGTTCCGCCAATGATACCCATCTGGCCATCCAAGTCAGAATCAAGAATTGTGTATTACCAACTATTAGTTCATGTGACCTATGTGGTCTTGTTAAAGAAACATACGTGGCCACTTGTTTTTTTTTAATGTAATGTAATTATTCAGCTGGATTATGACACAAATTGTTGACAAAAACAGGACACCAATGCTATATATGTAGCTAGTGCAACGAGATGGACACACGTAACAAACCTCTTCCTCACACTCAACCAAAAATCAACCAAAAATCTCTCGATGTGGAGCTACTTCTTATTACATGGCAAATCACTTGAACGTAAATGCTTAGACTTCCATAAGCTGCTTTATTTATTTGACTAGTTTAAGTTTTACTCATGTATGAACTCAGGTCTTATATATATATATATATATATATATATA
>ASZG01036121.1:0-14285 GCA_000411095.1 Aethionema arabicum
CAGCTCTTTGTTGGCACACTAGCATTTGATTCATCGAGGCTTTCAGCTCCTCGAGTGGGTTTCTCAGTGGTTGCTAAAGCGCAGTAAACTGTCCTTGCTGCCTTTGATTGTTGAAGTCCCTCATTGTAGGAGGTTGATAGGACCGGTTCCCTTGATGTCCTTGTTATCGTTAATGTACTTGTTTCGCATTGCCGTAGCTAACTTCTTCTTAGTCAATTACATCCTCTTGTTCAACGGCATGAACATTCCTCTCGTGTTCTTGAGCAATGTTTTGATCATCAACAAACACTCAGTGATCCTATGTGAATCTACCCATTGGACTGGCTTGCTTTGGTGATACTCTTGAATCTCTCTCCCCAAACTTTCAGCTAAGTTCTCTATTAATTGGGTATCGTCTAAAATAGTATGCGTCATGAAACTTCTATTGCTTGTCGAGTCAAGAGTTGTCTTATGTCTCCTATGTACTTCTTCATAGAAAGTGTTGAGGAGCTGGGTGTCGGAGAATCCATGATGTGGGCAATCTCTTTTATAAGCCTTAAATCGCTCCCAAGCTTCACATAAAGTCTCTCTAGGAAGTTAATCCGGAGATCTTAAGCTTTAATTCAACCGTCTTCGTCTTTGTGAAAAAATGGTCCATAAATGCATTCTTGACCGTTGTCCATCCACCAAGGTTGTTTGGTGGTAGTGATGAGAGCCAAGTAGATGCTCTCCTTCCGAGTGAAAACTCAAAGATTTTACACATTATGTAGTCTTGACTGACTCCATTCGTCCATTGAATTCCGCTGATTCTCTCCATTCTCCACAAATGCTTCATTGGGTTCTCAGTTGGTAATCCCAAGAAAGGTTGTGTTTCAGGTAGTTGGATAAGAGTAACCTTTAGTTCGAAGTCTTGTCTCGCAATAGGTGGGAGTACAATTGGAGAGTTGTTTTGATAGAAGGCATGAGGACAGTGAGCTTGTCCTATCTCTTCTACTCGGTTTTACAGTTGCTGGTTGAGTCGCTGAAGCAACTGCAGAATCTGCTCCATCAAAGCTTCGATTCCATTCACTTGAGTTTGCATTTGAGGTAGTGTTGGATCTTGTTGTTAGTTGTCCACGTTATCGCCCATCGTAGCTGGTGTGGACTTGTTTTTCCTTGAACTCCTTTCTACCCTTGCTAACTCTTCGAGAGTCAAGTTAAATAAATGCTCGGTTGTGTTACTTCACCTTTTCATGCACCTAAAACACAAAGAAAAGCAAAAGGAAAGGAATGAAATTTTATACTTAAATTTAAACTTAGTAACCTACAGTTACCAATCGCCTCCCCGGAAACGGCGCCAAAAAAATTGATTGCGAGGTTATTTTCGTGATTCAAAATTAATTATTTATTTCTTCGACTTCCCTATCAACAACGGGATTGTTGTAGTAAGTTAAGGGTCGAACCTCGGGGGAGCGGTGCTAAACAGTAGGTGATTAAAACCAAATTTAAACTAAGAGAACAAAAAGCAATAGCGGGTGTCACGAACCGATTGCGGGAATAAACACAATTTAAATTCAAATGATAAAAACGTTAGACCTAGAGTTTTACGGATCATGCGATTAATAGTCACACTATTCTTCACGCACAAATTCAAACAACCTAGACTCTATCATAAATGCAGACTCGTCCACTCTTATGCCAAAATCGCGGTCTCTATACTAAGTAAGCCAGAGGTACACAGCTCTCGGTGAGATCTAAAAATAATTAGCATGCATTAACGAATTGGATTAATATGTCAACGGATCTCTAAACCCAACTCTCGCTGCGATTTAGTAGATCCGCTCACTCCAGCGGCTTTCAAACTATCCTACCGGTTCTCGCAATCTAGGATAATTTAAGATCTTAGTTTATGTGATCAGTTTATCCTAAGCATTAATAAATACGCTAGGTGAAAGAACGAAAGATTATGTTTGCCTATTTTTTGTCTAACCATTGAATCATATTCACCAATGAACCCTAGCTTTAACTAGCAATCTACTCACACATGATGAAAGAAGAACAAAACATGGATGAATTAAAAACAAACATTGTGAAACTGAAAATATAAATTAGAACTAAATCACGTAGATTCTACAATGAAAAAGTAAAGAAATCTAATCTAAGAATATGAAGAACAAAGAACGAGATGACAAAGACGGTTAGGGATCTAGAACTAGAGAAACGAAAAAAAAACCTTCTTTTTTTTAAATGTTTCCTAACATGGGTATATATAGGCGGCCCAAAATTAGGTCAAAAAGAGGGAAAATTTACGTGGATTTAAACTTCAGGAGGGCGCATCAGTCGATACAAATGGGGTGTATTGACCGATACACCTTCTTGTCTTGACTCTGAACTCTTTCGTATCCCGCATTGGTCGATATAAATGGGGTGTTTTTATCGATACATGGCATCTTCATAATTGAATTACCCACTGCACTGGAACTTGACCGATACACCCTTTTGTTTCTATAGAAATATTTAGTCTTTTTTATCTTGCATGCTTCTGTACCTCTTCTTGACCGATACAAGCTGTTGTATCTACCGATACATGTGTATTTTTCTTATTTTCTTCACTTGTCGTCTTTGTTTGTGATCTTGAACGTCTTCAAGTCATTTTGTGCATTTTCCTTAGATATCCTGCAAAATCATAACATAATCTCGTGAAAGTATAGGTTAGATGAGTCATAAAATCGTCACAAAATGACACATATCATACAATATAATGAGAATATACATTTGTTTTTACCTCAATTGCATTTTTTAAGGGTTTAGACTAGTTAACATATAAACGTATATTCAGCTATATTTTTAAACATTTGCAAACTTTGTTTAGGGTTTAAGAGTTGGGGTTTAGGGTTTAAAAAAGAAGTTGTGGAGGAAATGCGATGGTATTTAACTGAACCACCGCAATACCATAGCAAACTTGCTATGAAATTGCGATGGTATCCAGAAAACCACCGCAATACCATAGCAAGTTTGTTATGGAATTGCTTTTGTTTGTTAATACCCCACAATTCCACTGCAAAACTTTACTTTTTTGAAAAAAAAAAATTTAAAACATTAATTAGTACTAAATTTTAAAAACTAATCATTAAATCAATCATAATATTTTTCGACATAAATTTCAAGTCCGTACAATTTTTTTACCATAATTGTTTTCATCATAAGTAATTTGTACAATATAATTAGAATATTTTTTACCACAATTGTATTTTTTTAGGGTTTAGGCTGGTTAACATATAAACGTATATTCTGCTATATTTTTAAACATTTGTGAACCTTGTTTAGGGTTTAGTGGTTGGGGTTTAGGGTTTAAAAAAGAATTTTCGGTGGAAATGCGATGGTATTTAATTAAATAACCGCAATACCATATCAAGTTTGCTATGGAATTGCGTTGGTGTAGTTAATACCACTGCAAAACCTTACTCTTTTGAAAAAAAAAAGTTAAATTTAAATCCGAATGGTCACTACAAGAAAATAGATCGAATTGTGGTGGATTTCGACTTCTACCGCAATTCCATCACAATACCATAGCAATCTTGCTACAGTATTGTGGTGGATTTCGACTTCTACCGCAATTCCATAGTAAACTTGCTATGGTTTTGCGAGGGTACAATATCTTCAGCAGCGCCGGAAAACCCTCGCAAAATACGGTGGACTTGCGATGTCAGTGTTTGCGATTGAAATTACAACCGCAACCCTCGTAGGTTTGCGAAGGTTGATCTGAAACTTTCGCAAGGTTGCGAAGGTATTGCGGTGGCTTAACTTTTTCTAAGCAAAACCACCGCAAAACTTTCGCAAGTTTGTGATGGTTTTGTGTGGTCGCAACATTGTGAGGTTTTTGCGGTGGTTTTGCGATATCCCCCTAAACCATCGTAAAATCCTTGCAACTCCAACGCAAATTTGCGTTGAAACGGTTTCCCTCGCAAGTTTCCCTCACAATTCGATCTATTTTCTTGTAGTGACCATTCGGATTTACCTACAACAGTAGGCGGCTCATTCGTCTTCTCCGGCGAGGTCTCACCTCTGACAGACGGCAAAGATGGTGTCTCTCTCGCTCACGTTCGCCTCTTCATGACCTCTCACGTTGTCGCTCTCGCCTCTTCGTTGATGATCAAATTTTTCAAATTTTCTTGTTCACTCGAGAGAGTATCACGAGTTTTCCTTCTTGATTCAAAGGAGTTCAAACCGTAAATGTTTCTCTCTCGTGAAGGAAGTAACTGTTTTGAAAAGGTTTGAAAATTAAGGCAATTTATGTAGAAGTGAAAAGTAAAGTGATTTATATTGGGTGGTTTAATTGGGTTAGAGTAAGAAGTGGTTTAAATTTTGGTTTAATTTGGTTTTGGTTGGTTTTTTTTTTCATCGTAGTCTAGTGGCTAGAAGTTCTTCTCAACTTGGAAGAGGGAAGGGTTCGAACCCAAGATGTCATAGAACAGAGGGAAGCTTTCTACCATTAGTGCTACCTTTTTCCGATGTTTTGGTTGGTTTAAGATTATATATTGGGATCAGATGGATTTCTCGGATTTTGGGTGGATGTTTTTGGTTGTGTTAAGTAAATAAACAAAATTTTTTGGCTCAACGACAATATTACTTATTTTTTGTAATAATACAAGCTTCGGTTTGAACGAGAATACAACAACGATTGACGTTTGAATGTCTAAACACTCAAATACCGTATTCCCCTTGTAGTATTAGGCTTTGATTTTTTACCTAACTTGTTTGATTTTGTCACCAAGAAAACAAAGTAAACATGTGGTGGTAGCAGAGAAAGACTTAACAAGTTTTACTTTATTATTTTTATTTGAATAATTGACATTTTATAATTGACATTTTATCTGAGGAGCAGCACACACCACTTGGTCAGGATGCTCCTTTGCATTCCCTTTAGGATTCTGTTCAAACCTCCGGAGACTAAAATGCTTCATCTCTATTCCTCCTCCGGCTTCCCCCTCAGTCACCAAATCCGCCAGTATCCTCCCCACCGTCGGAGCCATCTTAAATCCATGACCGGAAAATCCACCGCCGACCACCACATCTCTCCCTAACTCCCCACCAAGAAAATCAATCACAAAATCCTGATCTGGTGTCATTGAATACATACAAAGTTGTGTAGCTACAGGTCCTTCTGAATCAACCAACCCTCCAAATCTTTCCTTGATCCATTCCTTTAACTCATCTAACTTCACCCCTAGGCCCCACGGCCGTTTATCCGGGTCACACCGGTAACCGCTGTGCACGGCGACTTTGATAAGTCCCGGATACTCCAGTGACGGAGTTCCGTACACATAAGGAACTCCATAAGATGCAAATGTTGGAAAATCTCCATCTAGTGCAAACTTATCTTCATAACCTTCTTTAATCCTCCAATAACATACCGTTGTTTCCAACGGCTCCACCGGAAAATATATTCCGGCGACAGTTTTCACCAACTTACTTATCCAAGCACCCGCCGTGACAATGCACTTTTTGCCATGAAATTTCTCACCTTTGGCCGTACTTACTACCACACCACTTTCGCCATCTTTCACTATGTTCTCAACCTTGGCGTTATCTCTCAAAACGGCACCGTATCGGTACGCAAGTGTCTGGAACATAGACACGGCCTTTGTGGGTTTGACCACACCACCTATCTCAGTAGACACACCAATCCAATTCTCCGGAATTTTAACTCTACCGGAGAAGTGTTCGGAGACAGCATTAGAGTCCATAATCCGGTGAGCAAGGTCATGTTTCCGGCAAGTAGCGACAACAGAGAGGAGACTCTGTTCGTCAGCAGGACCCATATCAAAATGATATGTTGGGAAATGGACTTTGTATCCGATTTCAGATTGAGCCTGAGACCATAACCGAGTTGACTCAGCCACCATATCGTAGTAATAATCTTCAGGGTAAGTGGCGCGTATGGTGCGTGACTCACCGTGTGAGGAGCCACGGTGGTGAAGGAAGTCAAATTGTTCAAGAAGGAGAGTTTTAGAACCTCTCTTGGCTAGCTGATACGCGGCGGAGCTTCCCATAACGCCGGCTCCGACGATAATAACGTCAAAGAAGTCATCGCCGGAAGATCCCATGAGGTTTGAAAAAAGGGAATCTGATGAGAGAGACTGATTTGTTGTCAGAGAAGTGTATGGTTGTTGATTTTGAGGGTTGCATGTGAGACTATAAAAGCAATTGTGTTTGACAAGTTGACAAAATTGAATGGAGTAATTACGAAACTACCCTTTAATATCTAGTCATTAGGATTACTATAAGTGTCACACTCTTTTTGTTGATTTATGGGATAGTGACAAAAAACCTCTTGTTTTTGGCTAAACATATTTTGAATTATTAAATTAGCGAAATCTTTTTTAAATTTGGCTTTTTTTTTGAAAAAACTCTAAATCGGCTAAAATTTTTGGATTTTGTTTTTTGGTGTAAAAACTTCTAAAATTGACTGTTAGATTACTGTTAGTATCTAATTAAAAAAACGATGTCTTTAAACTATAAAATTTTAATTCTAATTAATTACAATTATTAAATTTTAATTTTACTGTTTAAACATATTGTTTGATTTTAGTTAGAGACAAACAATGATTTAGCAGTTAAATTAACAAGGAAGTTTTTTCGCAAAAAAATAATAAATTCTAGGAGTATTTTAGCTGGAAATACAAAGTTCAGAAGTTTTTTCACCGATTTGATAGTTTAGGATTTGTTTGCCAAAAAAATTTAGAGTTTTTTAGAAAAAAAAAAAATTTAGAATTTTTTTTATAAAAAAAACTAAAGTTTTAGATTTTTTTCCCCAACTTGATAGTTTAGAATATGTTCCACCAAAAATAAATAGTTTAGATTTTTTTAGTGTAATCCCTTGAATCATTTAAATGGATGACGACAAATAAATTCTTACCATTTGGGACGTTAAAGCTGAAAAATTCTAAAATAATCGTGTCTAAAGAATTTTCTATTTTTTCATCAATTTATTTGATAATGATGATTTTTATACTTTAGCTTTGATATAATCTCCTCGATTGTTTTCTAGGTAACTTTTTAAAATTTTATTCTTAGATAGTTATTAATTTATCATTTCATCTTATCTATTCTCTACAATTTGTAATTTCTTTTTGTATCAATTTTACTAGTTTGTTTCTCTTTTTTTCCACTTACTAGTTTGTTTCTCTTATAAAAAAAATTGCAGTCGATAATTAGATTCAATTTAGTTTGTTCCGTTTAAATTACTAATAATTAACATTATTTATATTTCCAAACAGATTTTTCTTTTTAGTATTTTTTTGTATATAAGAAACTTTGGGGCTCGATTTTAGAAAATTTTATTTGGCATATTATTTTATTAATACTTTTGTTTTTCGTCAATATTATTAATACTTTTTTCTGATAAAAAGTATATTGTTTCGTATCTAGAATATTCATTGAAATACAAAAAAAAAAGAATATTCATTGTCGTTTTTATAATGTTCATGACTACCAAAATATAAACAAAATGAGAGTATCACCAACCCTATTCTATTTTAGTAATTAAAATAGACTAATAGATGTGATTACTCTAAAATATAGAATAAGCCTATCTCTTTCTCCAATTGAGAATTTATATTATTTTTATTTGTAAAATAGTCTTTTAAAATTTAAATGTTTTCATTTTCTTACTTACTTAATATAATTAAATAATTACTTATATCAAATAATATATATATATATATATGACAGTATTTAATTTATTTTGTAAAATAAAAAAAATTTTATATTGGAAACACGTAAAAAAATGCAGTAATATGTAAGAGATGTTTTTAAACGTGACACCTTTTTGTATCTCTCTAGTTTTAGACTTATTTCTTATTGTAGTATCTCGTTTTTTTTTTTGGCTACAGATATGATGATGACAAAAAAATGAAATATAAAATTAATAATTTCTTCACAAAATGATTTTTTATTAACGACAAACAAAATGATTTAATAATTAACAAAGTAGAAATTCATATAAATCTTTAAAATTACGTAATTCTATTTTCTTTCATACTATTTTCCATAATTGCATTTTGTTCTCTTTTATAATTTTCCTAAAGCAAATATATATTTTCTTTCAATTTATTTTATTTATTAAGAAGTTTTGCTCTGGTCATAATACTTACTTTAAAATCATTGGTAGAAAAGTAACCCTAAACCCTAAACCCTTAACCCTAAACCCTAAACCCTAATCCTAAACCCTAAACCCCTAAACCCTAACTCTCAACCATAAACCCTAAAACCTAAACCATAAACCCTAAACACTAAACATTAAACACTAAACCCTAAATCCTAAACCTAAACTCTAAACCCTAAACCCTAGACCCTAAACCCTAACCCTAAGCCCTAAAACCTAAACCCTAACCCTAAACCCTAAACCCTCATCTGAATGTCTATAATTATGTAAAAATGTTTATAATTTGGTAAGAATATCAATATGGTCTTTTAACAAATAAATGTAGTAATTTAAATTAGGAAAATTAAGATAATATAGAAAGTTAATCAAAATTTCCTTAAAGTGAAACTATCAAAAGTGTATATTTCTGTTTTTGGACTAAAGATATTTACGTCTCTTTATATCTTTTTAATGTATTATTAAAAGATAATCTCAATTAGTGTTTTTTTTAGAAAATACCTTCCTTAAAAAGTAGTTTTCGGACATTTTCTCTAATTTTTTTAAACCATAATTACACTTTAATTATAAAAAATTATTAATGTTGTGCTCAAATTGAGTAATATTAGAAAAAAAACCAATCATACTATAATTTAATTGTATTATACCAAATATCATTTCATTTACGAAAACTTAAAACATAATATTAATTAAAAAATAAATTTACAACGTATTATTAACTAAAAATAAAACTAAATATAATATTAATTAAAAATAAATTTTAAATATTGTATTATTTAAAATAATATTTAAACGGGAATACCAATTTAAAATAAATTTAAAACGTAATATTTAATATTATAACATTATGTATCATTAAATTAAAACACAACATTTAATTTATAATATAATGGATAACTATTAAAAATCATGTAAAAAAATTATAGAAAACTTACATTGTTAGAATCCAAAACAAAATTATAATGAAAGAAAAAGAAAATAACATTATATATATAAAGAAATGATACAATCATGCATATCTATATATATAATCAACTATGTATGATTGTTTCCAGAAATAAAACAAAATGCTATTTTCTAATTTATGCAATTGTCTTTAAGTAATTATCTCCTTATAAACATACTAAAAAAAAAAAGACTCTCTCGAAGGTTCCCACCCAGGGATAGCGATTTCGACAGCGGTCGATTTCATCTCACCAATTTCTCAATTTTATTCCCAAATTCAACTCGGAAATCTTCCTCTATGTTGCTACTTATCACCATGGCATCAGAAAAGGAAATCTGGCGAGTTTTATAGGACCTAAAGATTGGATCCGATAAAGAGGCTTGGCGGGTTCACAACGATGCACGTAACCAATTGGCAAAAGATCACAGATTCTGCTTAGTGGCGAAAGGACTAAATCCCCACCAACAAAACCCGGCGGGGAACAAAGCTACGATGCCGCAGTACTGGAATCTTGCAGGCAAGGTAACAGGGCAAGTGAATGATGATGACACTATCAATTTCTACTTTAAATCGGAACATCATCTCCTTACAGTTCTTGAGAATGCTCCCTATACTTATCGAGGTTGGCTTGTAGTAATAGATCGATGGAATTGCATGGAATATCCTAACTTTCTCAAAACCGTCCCTCTATGGATTCAAGTTCTCAACCTGCCCAATGTATACCGCCGTCCTCAGATTGTCGAAAGAATAGCCTCACATCTCGGTCAGTTTGAGGAGGAGATGATAATTGAACCTACATCTACACGTCCTGTTGAGGTTTGGGTTAAGGTTCGATTCAGTGTAGATCAGGAACTCACTCTCTCTCGGAAGGTACAAATTATGAATATTGGTCCTGAAGTGGAGCTTCAATTTCGCTACGACGGCTTGCAGAAATTCTGTACAACATGTGGTAGTTTGAAACATAGTTTCGAAATCTGCCCAGCTCAATCCAGAGATTCATCTCAATCTCCTCTACAGCTAAAAGATAATCCCTATGCAGTTGTGAAGAAGCAACTTGGAGCCTCTAAGGAAAGCAATCAGACTCAAGAAACAGGTGAATCTTCGCACCAAGCTAATCCTTCTCCTATACCACAACTTGCAAATGCACTTTCGGAAACACCAGTTCCAAATACTACGCATTCGAATGAGAAATCAGATGTTCTTCAGCCTCACTCTGCAGCTCTCTCTACTGAAACAGATAGGCCTGTTGAAGTTAAAAATGGTATCAAGCTTAAGGCTCCTGAATCCAGCTCTGAGGAAGAAGGTACATCAACTAAGAGACAATCCAACGCAGTACACGGTGTGGTGGTTGCCGTTAAACCACCACACCAGCCATGAAGATTCTTCATTGGAATTGTCAAGGCTTGGGGAATGCCTTGACAATTCAGCACCTCCAGGACATCAAGAAGTCTTCTAGACCTGATCTCCTACTCCTTATTGAAACTAAAAACGGTGAGGAGACAGTTAAAAGACTATGTCAAAAACTTAGGTACAAGCATAGCTGTATTTTACCCGCTAGGGGATCCAGCGGTGGTCTAGCTATCTTTTGGGATGACTCTATCTCGATCCATTTTGTAAGTCCTCTCAATCTCTACCGTAATGACATGTATATATCTGATCGTGTAAAATCCTTTTTGTTGTCATATATATATGGACACCCAGTTCAAAGGTATAGACAGGACATGTGGAACCAAATGGCTCTACCTCATGTTGCTTCTCAATACGCAAATCAACCTTGGTTGGTACTTGGAGATTTGAATGATATCAAATCACCACATGAGAAACAAGGGGGGACCCATTCGTTCTGCTTCATCTGTTAAAGTTTTTAGAAATATGTTACATGTCTGTGGACTGCATGATTTACCAACGGTTGGAGGACGTTTTACTTGGACTGGAAACAGGTATGAACACAGTGTCAAGTCCAAGATTGACAGAGTCTTAGCTAATGCTTGTTGGCTTGATACTTTTAGCGGAGCATATGCTCAATTGTTTCCGTGGATAGGCTCTGACCACCGTCCTCTTCTGCTCAACACAACACCATACAAATGGAGCAAATCTGGCATGTTTCGTTATGACAACAGATGGCGTACTATTCTTGAAGTTGGCCAGGTCATTAATTCCGTTACCCATACTTCTTGTCCTCGCATTCCACCTACTCATTTCTCTCAAGCTCTTGCAGTTTATAGGCAAGCTTTAGCAAGTTGGAAGCGCAACAACAGATTTAACTCTAACAACCAAATTCTTCAGCTCAAGCAGCAAATCCAGGAGGCTTATGACAGGGATCAAGTAGATTATTCATATATAACTTGCCTTAAGTCGCAACTTTCTTGTAACTACAGGCTTGAAGAAGAATATTGGCAAACTAAAAGTAGGATCCATTGGCTCCAGGCAGGTGATAGAAATACTTCATATTTTCATGCAAAGACTAAACAGCGGAGGGCGCACAATCGCATCACACACCTCGCAGATTCTCAAGGAAGGCTGCTCTTTGACCAACGGGATATTCAGGCAAATATAGCTCAATATTTTCACCATTTATTTACATCTGATGATTGTGTAATGCCCTCAGATCTCTTAGAGAGCATACCTACTAGCATAACTAATGATATCAATGCAGAACTTACAAAGCCAATCTCAGAAGAGGAAATTGAAGCTGCGGTTTTGCTATCCATCCTAACAAATCACGTGGACCAGATGGCTTTAATGCAGGCTTCTACCGCAACCACTGGAACTCTCTCAAAACAGGTGTGTTCAACTATGTTCAATTGTTTTTCAACGAAGGATATTTGGAACCGGAAATGAATCATACATTTATATGTTTGATACCTAAAACTGATTCACCAGCTACTGTTCAAGATTATCGCCCTATCAGTCTAGCATCAGTAGCATATAAAATAATCTCTAAAATTTTAGCGGAACGATTAAAACCATGGCTGCAAAGCATCATATCTGAAAATCAATCAGCATTCATTCCTGGTAGATTAGTAACAGATAATATACTGATTGCACATGAGCTTCTTCATTCTTTGCATACAAGGAAAAGACAACAATGTTACATGGCTATCAAATTAGATATCTCAAAGGCTTTTGACAAAGTGGAATGGAAGTTTCTTGAAGCAGTTATGCTACGTATGGGCTTTAATTCAATCTGGAGGAGCTGGATAATGAAGTGCGTAACAACCGTGTCCTATTCTGTCCTAGTTAATGGATCTCCTACGGAGAGAATTTACCCCCAACGAGGAATTAGACAAGGTGACCCTATATCTCCTTTTCTTTATATTATATGTACTCAGGGTTTATCTTGTTTGATTAATGCAAGGGTTCAGCAATCTCATCTCATGGGCTTTCAAGCATCTAGAGGTGGTCCTTCAATATCACATCTCCTATTTGCGGACGACTCGCTTTTATTTGCAAAGGCAATTTCTGCTGAATGTCAAGAGCTACTTAATATTCTCAGAACTTATCAGCAAGCATCGGGGCAACCCATTAACTATAGCAAGTCCTCCATCACTTTTAGCAGCAACACACCAGACTACCACAAGACAAATATTTGTGCAATGCTTGGAATTCATCGAACAGGAGGTTTTGGACGATATCTTGGCCTCCCAGAGTGCATTGGAAAGAACAGAACTGATGCATTTGCTTATCTAATACAAAAACTCCAAGGTAAACTGGCGAGTTGGTATGCTTCTCTTCTCTCGCCAGCAGGCAAAGAAGTTTTGATTAAAGCAGTGGCTACTTCCCTACCAACGTATACTATGTCTTGTTATTTACTCCCCAAGAGATTGCTTAACCAACTTACATCTTCCATTCGTAGATACTGGTGGTCTTCCAATGCTCACAAGCAGAAAATGTCATGGGTAGCTTGGGATAAGATTGTAAAACCAAAGCAGGACGGAGGTATTGGGTTTCGAGATCTTCAGGCTTTCAACCTAGCTTTATTAGCAAAGCAAAGCTGGAGATTAATCACTAATCCACAATCTCTTCTAGCCCGGGTTTGTAAAGCCAAATATTATTCTGCTCAAACTTTTCTGACAGCCAAGATTCACTCTCAATGTAGCTATGCATGGCGAAGTCTCATCAGACACAATCATTAATCTAATCTGGACTCCGGTGGAGGGTTGGCAATGGCAAATCTATTAAAGTCTGGCAGGATCAGTGGTTACCGTTGGAACCGGCACGCCCAGCTCAGGGACCTGGCGGCCATGTTCTTCCTTCGTTAACAGTCCATGATCTTTTAATTTCAGGTACTGGTGAATGGGATATGGAAAAGCTATCTCAACTAATGCACTCAGCTGATGTGGAGCTAGTTAAACAGATCAGACCGGCTCACACTAGAAGTGAAGATTACTTATCCTGGATCTACACATCGTCAGGCGACTATACGGTTAAATCGGGTTACTATGCCCAAATGACTCACACAACACCAAGTCCCTCTCTAGCAGGCCCAACCATCCCTACAGTTTTCTCAAAACGCCTCTATACAACTATTTGGAGGCTTAATGCTCCTCCAAAAATAAAAAAAATTTTGGTGGAGGGTTGATCGGTGCTGTTTTGTGACGATTTTACTGACGAATTAACCTATACTTTTGATTAGTTTTGTAGCGATTTTGCAGGAATCTAAGTGGAAATTACACAAGAGAAGAGAGAGAAGAGAAAAAGAGAAAATGAGCCAAAATAGAAGAAAATCAGCAAGAAAACGTCAAGACCTTGAAGTCGCATTTCGGACGGATTAAATCGGAACAATAAAGCACAAGATACAAGTCTAAGAAGTGTATCGGTAGTAACACTTTCAATTGTTACTATCGATGGGATTATATGTGAAGAATGTACAAGTTTGAAAAGTCCATCGCTAGTAACATGTTTGCCCGTTACTACCGATGCGGTTCGATTACGCTCAAAGGAAGGGTTTTTCCCAAGCACGCATCGGTAGTAACACCGATTTTTGTTACTACCGATGGCGGCCCAGAAAATACAAAGGCCCACGAATTTTTTACCTAACTTATGGGCCGTCTATATAAAGACGTCTTAGGGTTTTAGAAAGGGGATCCGAAATTTTCCCAACGCCGTCAGGCTCTTCCAGAGACGTCAGAAGGCTGAGAAGATCGAAGATCATCGTTTCTTAACTTTTCTCTTTACTTTTCCTTTGTTTTTGCTTTTCCTTTGTTTAGAATTCTT
>ASZG01036122.1:0-14325 GCA_000411095.1 Aethionema arabicum
GTAGTAACACTGGAAGGTGTTCCTACCGATACATGTTTTAAACTTGTATCTCGTGCTATATTGCTCTGATTTGATCCATTCAAACTGCTATTTCAAGGTCTTGACGTTTTCTTACTGTTTCTCTTCTATTTTGGCTCATTTTCTCTTTTGATCTTCTCTCTCTCTCTTTGTGTAATTTCTACTTAAATTCCTGCAAAATCAATACAAAACTCATAAAAGTATAGGTTATTTGGTCAGTAAAATCGTCACAAAATAGCACCGATCAATTAATATTATGTATCACCTAATTAATTTACAATTTGTAACTGTTGGAACCCAAATTTAATAAAACTTTGGCTTATTGAATGTTTGGACAAGTGTGAAAAGACATGGGGTTTACCACATTAAATTCCATGAATAATAGTGAGAATTAACGAAGAAAAACTTTAGTTATCCCACATCGGTAGTTGGGAGCGTTTTCCACTACTATATATAGTGACATACTCTTTACAAGGTTCAATAGTTTATAGTAAGGGGACATTATAGAGAGTGAGAAAGAAGAGCCGAAAACCACACGCGCGTACCGCCGTGTCAAGCCGGTCCGGGCTCGGGTCCAGGCTGGGGTCCAGGTCTCGGGTCTTTGGGTCAAAGAAGTTCTTTTTGGGCCAAGTTCCTATGAATTTTTAACTCGATCAAGTGTTATGTGGAAAACCCTAGCATGTTTTGACTTGGTCAAACACGTTGTCATCAATACCCTAGCTTCTCCACTATAAATAGAGGTGTTGTCCTCTTCATTCTTCATCCACCGTCAAACACAAAAAACGCTCCACAATCTTCTGCATCTTTCTTCTTCTTCTCTAAACGTAAGTCGAGAGTATAGGGTAGATTTACGTTCGCATATTCTGTAATCGGGTGTTGCGATTACAGTCTAATCGCAGTTGTATCTTGCGATTCAAAAGTCTTTGCAATCCGCCACACTGCGGGAGATTTATTGAGTTAAGGAAAGAGATCAAAACTCGCCTCTACGAATTCGTCTCCTTCCTTTGAAGGTTTTTTCAATCTGGTTTTAGAGGTTCTACAGTCTTAACTCAATAAATCCGATAAAAGCTTATCGCTTGAATAAGATTGAAAATTTGCGAATTTTTTTTCCCCTTACACAATTTTTGAAAAAAAAACGGGTTACAAAATTTCTTCCCGGCTCTAAAATTTTTGGGGACCAAAAATTTTTCCCATTTTCAAATTTTTTCCGGATCTAACTTTTTTCAGATCGGAATTTTTCCAGATTATTAAAAACTTTTCCGGATCTACACAGTTTTAAAAGACGAATTTATGGGTTTAGAAAACAGTTACACGACAGCTTTAAGCAGGATTGCAAATCGGTCTCTAAACAACACGATTTAAAAAACGGTTATGCGACAGCTTCTAGCAGGATCCCGAATGGGTTTTTAAAGATCACGATTTATTAAATGTTTACGTGACAACTTTTAGCAAGATCGCGAAACGGTTTCAAAAAATCACGATTTAGAAACAGTTTCTAAAAATCGCGAAACGGTATTCGGAAAACACGTTTTAGAACATCCTTCGATGATTCTGTGAACAAATTTTTCTGTAAATTTTGGAAATAATTATTTCCTTATAACATATATTTTAGCGAATTAAATAATTTAATAGCTTACTTTTTCTTTGTTCTCAATACTAACTAAATTTGTCTTTTGTGAACAGAATGGTTGACGTTGTCGATGTTGACAACACCAACAATGAATCCGGTGGAGGCGTGGCTAATCAGACCAGTACTGTGACGATAAGTTTGATGGAACCAACTTCAAGCAATGGCAGAAAAGGATGAACTTCCTTCTGCCCACGCAAAAACTGGCAGGGTATCCCACTCAAACGAAAGCTAAGCTCCCTTCTGATAACAAAGATCCACATGTGTTGGCCACAGTAGATAACGAGATGCAAGGAGACTACCTTTGCAAAGGCTACATTTTGAGCCGCCTAGTGTATCAACTATTCAACGTGTACACCCAGATCAAAACTTCTAAGGAGTTGTGGGAAGCCCTAGAGCAGAAGTACAAAACGTTCAATGTGGGCTCAGAAAATTTTGCTATTGCGAAATTTCTCAACTTCGCCATGGTGGACTCAAAACCCATCATGGACCAAGTTCATGAGCTGCAAATGATAGTCCAAGAGATAGCAGATGAAGGAATGAAGATATGTGAAACATTCACAGTGAATTGTTTTATCGAGAAGCTTCCCCTGGTTGGGCAGACTTCAAGAACTGTCTCGCTTTCAAGCAGAAGTCATTGACTTTGGCTAACTTGACATGAGGCTGCAAAATGAGTCGTTGAAGCGTGAAAAAAGTTGATTTGTTTCCTACTCATGATGCAAATGTAGCTAAGTACCAAAAGAAGGGAAGAGGCAAAGCAACCCCTCACAAAACTCGGCTTAACAAAGTTGTTGGTCAAGCCTCCACATATTTTAAGAAGCAAGGACATTACCCTACGAAGAAATCTAGCTTCTCCGGGAATTGTAACAATTATGGAAAGCAGGGACATCGCGGAAAAGATTATCGCAACAAACCTAGGGAGAAGAATCAGGCCAACCTGACAGAAGCTTATTTGTGTGCAGTAGTCACAGAAGTTAACGTGGCTGAAAAAAATCCCAAGCTGTGGTGGTATGACACGGATGCTACCACACCCATTTGCAATGATAGGGCAGTGTTCATAACCTATCAGAAGAGCCATAAGGAGGATCATCGGTTGATGGGAAATGTATCCCATTCAAAGATTGAAGGCACTGAAAAAGTGGTCCTGAAGATGACATCGGGCAGAGAAGTTACTCTCACCAACGTGAAGCATGTTCCAGACATAAGGAAGAATCTGATCTCTGGCACTCTGATGGGCAAGCACGGATTTGCCATCAACTTCGAGTCTGACCAGCTGGTTCAGAGGAAGAGCGGTGTTTTTATTGGAAAAAGTTATGTTAAGGAAGGACTAATAAAAATGTGTGTATTGGCAGTCCAAAGAAACAATGATGTATTTGTTTCCAATGTTTCAAGGAATAAGAAACATGTTGCTTATTTGGTTGAGTCTTTTAATATTTGGCATGAAAGATTAGGACATGTGAATTATAAGTCCATACAAAACTTATGAATTTGAATCTGATCCCTCAATGCAAAATTAACAAAGACAAATGTGAAATTTGCGTACAAGCAAAACTCACTAAAACACCTTCTCCTCGTGTTGAACGAACTAGTGAACCACTAGGCTTAATACACACAGATTTTTGTGATTTAAAATACGTACAAACTAGAGGTGGTAAAAAGTATTTTGTGACTTTCATAGACGATTGTACAAGATACGGTTACGTATACTTACTGCATAGTAAAGATGAAGTCTTGGAAAAATTCAAAGAATACAAGACTAAAGTTGAAAACCAACTTGGAAACCCATCGAAATGGTGAGAAGTGATAGAGGAGTTGAATATGATGGACCGTTCAATGCTTTCTGTCTGGAAAACGACATTATCCATCAAACTACTGCTCCATATTCACCTGAATCTAACAGAGTTAAAGAAAGAAATAATTGCACTCTGAAAGAAATGATGAACGCTATGCTGCAAGAATTTGGGACACCCCATAATCTGTGGGTGGAAGCGTTGCTCGCCACAAACTATATTATCAACAAAATACCACACAAAGTAACTGGCAAAACGACATATGAGCTTTGGAAATGTTCAACACCTTCTTATAAATACTTGTAAGTGTGGGGCTGCCTAGCAAAAGGTGTTGTACCACCTCCGAAGAAAGTGTTGATTGGGCCCAAAATAGTGGATTGTATTTTCATTGGATATGCGCACCACAGTAATGCCATCGGTTTCTGGTACACAAGTCAGATATACCATATATCCATGCTAATACAATTATCGAATCAAGGAATCCGTCATTCTTTGAAGATATATTTTCGTGTAATGGTAGACAAAACCGGAAGAAAAAAACTCATGAGGAAAGAGACGCAACTGTTTCTGCCAATGAGGCTAGCACATCTCGTCCTTCAGTAGTTGCAGCAGAAGAAACTACATACGGACCTAGACGCAGCAAAAGAGCTCGTAAGCCAAAATCTTTTGGTGATCATTACCTAGAAGTCTTCCTTGGCGAAACCTATCTGTGAGAATGAACCTAAGACATTCACAGAAGCCATGACTACCCCAGAGGTAGACTTCTGGAAGGTAACTGTAAAAAGTGAAATGGATTCTATTCTGCAGAATTATACATATATTATCACTCATTGACGTCAGAGCTTTAAAGCTTTAGGATGCAAATGAATGTTCAAAACAAAGTTAAACACTGATGCATCCATTGATAAGTACAAGGTCAGACTTGTGGTGCAAGGATTTAGACAAAAAGAAGGTCAGGATTTCTTTGACACTTGTTCTCGTGACGAGAATAACTTCAATCAGAATGTTGATTGCAACTGCGTCCTTAAGAGACCTAGAAATCCATCAGATGGATATTAAAACTGTTTTTCTAAATGGTGAATTAGAAGAGGAAATATACATGAAACAACCATAAGGGTTTGTTGCCCTAGATCAAGAACACAAAGTTTGTAAACTGGTGAAGTCGTTGCATGGACTGAAACAAGCTCCGAAACACTGGCATGAGAAGTTTGACAATGTAACGATGTCAAATGGATTAAGCATTAATGAATGTGACAAATGCATATACATCAAAAGTACTCTTAGAGGATACATTTTGCTCTGTTTATATGTCGATGACATGTTGATCATGGGTAGTAACAAGGATATAATCTAACAGACTAAGAACATGCTTCGTGGAAGGTTTGACATGAAAAACATGGGTCTTGCGGATGTTAGTCTTGGCATTAAGATCACAAGGACTTTTAAGGGAATCATTTTATCTCAAGGTCACTATGTTGATAAGATACTTGAGCGGATTAAGAACTACTCAAATGGAACTGCAAAAACTCCAGTGGATGCGCAACTGCACCTGACTAAGAACTCTGGTGAAGCAGTGTCACACGTGGAGTATGCACGGGTAATTGGTAGTCTGATGTACTTGACCAATTGTACCAGACGTGATCTAGTGCATGCAGTAAATGTGTTAATTCGTTACACGAGTAATCCAGGTCATAAACACTGAAAGGTCATAACAAGGGTATTAAATTATTTGCGATACACCAAGAGTTATGTTTTGCACTATGGTAAAGAACATGCAGTATTGGAAGGATACAGTGATGCTAACTGGATATCGAACTCCAAGAACTCTAAATCCACAAGTGGATATGTCTTTACTCTTGGAGGTGCATCAATATCTTGGAAATCTTCCAAACAAACTCTATTGGCCAAATCAACTATGGAATCTGAGTTCATCGTTTTAGACAAAGCAACTGAGGAAGCAGAATGGCTTTGAAATTTTCTTGAAGATATTCCTATGTGGCAGAAACCAGTCCCGACACTACGTGTACATTGTGATGTCAGCCAACTATAGCCCGAACACTGAATACTCTCTATAATGGTAAATCGTGTCACATGAGTAGACGACATAAAATCATTTGACACTTGATCACAACCGGTGTAATCTCAGTCGATTACATAAAATCAGCTGATAACCTAGCGGACCTATTTACCAAAGGGTTGACAAGAGCTTAAGTGTTGAAATCATCAAAGGGAATAGGTTTATTGCCTATGACATAAGAGGTTGTTTGATGGACACCCCACCTATGGATTGGAGATCCATGATGTTGGTTCAAAGGCAATACTAAATCAAACAGAATCTGATACAAACATTATGATCGTACCCAACTCCTGTAAAAAATGTACCGTGTTTCTTGTAAGTTTAAAAGGTTAAGCTAATGTTTTTAATGATATGAGTAGCTTTCATATATGCAGAGAGCATTAACATGATACTTATTTATATGACAGGAGCTCAACAAAATCACCTAGTGAATGTGAAATGAGACCGTTTCTAGGAGAATGAAGAAGAGGCTATGTTCTCTAAGTTCACTCATGACCAACCAGACAAAGTCAAGGTCACAACGAACGTAATACATAACTTAGTTCTACCAGGAAATGAAGCTGTGTTATAGCTGTTGTCTCGGTCTACATAAACATTTGGGTGGTTCAAGACATCATGTTCACCTCCTGACTAAGTAAACCCGACATATATTAACATTGAGTGGTTCAAGGCTGAAATATGCTACTACCTCATACACAATTAATTTCTGCCTATACTCCCAAAAGTCCTTCTCTCTAAGTCTATAGAGTTTGCATAGTCTTTCGATTAAAGTTTTTGTGTGAAAGTTTCCTGATAATGTCATTTTATAAGCATCTATAAATTAGATTAAGTAACCCTAATTGTTTTTCTAGCATTATTCGTACTATTTTGTTAATTGAATTTTGTAAAACCATGAGCTAGTAATTATTTAAAATACTCAAACGTTAAAGGTTTTTGTAAATTTAATTTCTTTTTTTGTTTTACCGTAATTTAATTTCTTTAAATTTTAAATTTAATTTAGTCTATTTCTAAAAGATTTAAATTCCTTCGTTACTTTAAGTTTTTTGTTTTACTATCTATTTCTCATTTCTTTTTTGTTTGTTATTGTCGTCCATTGCATAAAAAATGAAGGTGAAATAAACACAATAGACAACCAATAGTTAGTATATAGTATGGGTTTCATGTTCATATGATGTAACCTCTAAAAATTTACAACATTTAACGAACTACATCATTAAATTATAATAGTAATTAATAACATCTAATGTTTCTAAATGAAGTATGAACGTTATAAAAAAATCACGCATTGAACGTTTGAACTTAAAGTTACGCTTTCTTCCATTATATATAAATAATCCTCAAATCTAAAATTACAAAACAACAAAAACAAATCATATATCTTCTCTTTCACTTATCGTATTAAATCTTAATATATTCTAACTAAAAAATGGCAAAATTCAATACTTTTATCTTGTTTTTCTTCGTTGCTATAGCTATTGTGAATGCAACCGTTACAGAAGTTGAACCAAAAAAATTATGGAATCAATGTGTTGTCAAAATTGGTCCTAAGTGTGCATTAGATATTATCGATGATGTCTTCGGAAACGGCACCGTTTCAGATTCTTGTTGTCGAGAGCTTGTCCAAGAAGGAAAAGAATGTCACGATACACTTATCAAATACATTGCAGATAGACCAGCTTTACGTGGAAGTGAACCGAAGTACTTGAAGAAAAGAGATGATTTGTGGAATCATTGTGTTTCTGTCTCCAAAACTATTTAAAATATTTATTATATATAACATATAACAAGTGAATCTAAGTGATGAATTTTGTAATGTATTTACATATACATAAATAAAATTGAAGTAAAATTACTTTTGAAACATATATTTATATTTATATGAATGCTTATGATCAGATTTATTTAAAATTTGCATCTTTTCAAGACATTAGACAAGACATATTATCAAATCCAAAATAATAAGTTGGAATTTAATTTATTTAAATTTAGTATGAATATATTCCATACTAAAAATGAATATGTTTAACTTACCAAATAATTTTTAAATCCAAAGCTTATTTTTAATATCACTATTTATGTTATAAGGATTATTGTAAGATATATATTTCCAAATTGTTTCTGTTTTAAAAATTAAATTAGAAAATAAAGACTTTTAAATAGTATTGCTACATTAATCATATGAGTTCACATTTTATAAGTTTTATTTTTTGTTTTTTACTTTAATGAACTTATATTACAAAATAAGTTTATTGCTTCTAAAAAAATATCGTTTATTGTTTTCAATGCTACTTTAAGTAAAAAAATTTTAAAAATAGCATCCGCAATGGAGACCCAAACCGGTCTCCAAACTTTTTTCTAAAAAAAAAATTTTTGTTTGGTCGTGAATAAATTGGATCTTTACTGTTCACGTTCTTCACTATTCACGATCAAACAAAAAAAAAAAAAATTTTTTAAAAGTGTGGAAACCCTTGTGGGTCTCCAATGTGGATGTCCTGAGGTCACATTATTTAGGAACTCAGCCATGATGATGGAGAAAGAGATCTCAACCTATACCGTTGGATAGGTTTAGATTTGGTCAAATCTCAACCCATACCGTTGGATTGGTCCCCAATTCCTCTAATTAACATTTAATAAATATCTTAAATAGTGAAAGACATCAAGTTTAATTAATATTTCGGTTTAAACTTTTTCTTTATGGAGTATATAATTACAAAGATAGTGTAAATTGCGCTAAGAGTACCCTCATTCTTAACCCCCTTTAAATGTTCTATTTTTTTTTGTTTTTTTAATTTTTATTTTTCGGTCATTAAAAATTAATACATTCAATTAAAAGTGTACTAAATAATAAAAATATGACATTTTTATGGAGTGTACTAAAAGAATTAAGACATGCACAACCGTGACCCCTTTAAAATATCAAAAAAAAAATTTACTTTTTTTTACTTTTGAAAAAAATTGGACACACACTCATTAGTATATTAAATTATACTCCCTTGTTTTTTTAATATAGAATGTTTTAGCAAAAAAAAAATTATTTCAAATTAAAAGAAGTTCTAAAATTTCAATGTATAAAATGTGATATTTTGACAATAATATCTCTATTTTATTTTACTTTATTGTAATCATTACTTAAAAAGTAAAATTAATTTTGTAATTTAAACTATTTTATTAGACCTTGTGTAAAAACTTTAGACTTCTTATATTAAAAAATAGAGGAGGTACATTTATTTAATAAATTAGACACAAAAGTATCCATAATATATTTTTTTACATTAAAAAGTCACCTAAGAGCATCCACAATGAAACCCACAAATGGGTTTTCAATTCTTTTTTAAAAAAAAAGCTTTTTTTTCATCAAAACATTGAAATTAGGAAAAGAGTATAATTTTGTATACTATCTTCCTTAATTCCAATGTTTTAATGAACAAAAAAAAGTTTTTTTGAGAAAAAAATTGATGCTCTAAACGTGCTTTTATAGTTTTAAAAGTATCAATTTTGTGACTTTAACGAAAAATATAAAATTAAGAAAAAAAAAACTAAAATTTAGACTTTACAAAGTTTAAAGCTTTATAAATTGTAAAAATGTTCTAAAACCTTTACAACCTTCTCACCAATGAGTCCCGTAATCCACAGTTACTAAAAGATAGCAAAGGGTTTCTGATGCTGCCATGGCGCGACTAATACGACCGATTAAACAATTGTCGCCTCATCTCTTACCGCAAAAGCTACATCGTCTACCTTCTTCTTTACCCTCCCTTCTTCTCCTCCCCTCTTTTTCTACCGTCACTTCTCGACCTCAACGACGGCTCAATCCACGGAAACCTCGTCCTCCGCCACCTGACGCTCTCTCTCCAACTGTTAGTGTTGAAGAGGATGGAGGATTTGACACGTCGAAGAGCCGGAATCATCGGAAACGTGACGCTCGTCGCGCGGTCAAATGGGGTATGGATCTCGCTACCTTCTCCAATGATCAGATTAAGCGGATTCTGAGGTAAACAAACAATCTCACAAAAATCTCACTTACGTTTTGTGCTTAAAGTAATTGGAATTGCTTCTCTTCTCCCAAATTAGAGCGGTGTCACTCAGTGATGATGTTTATGATGCATTGATGCTTGCCAAGGTATGTGTAAATCATTTTATGGTTACAAGTCTTTTATCGTCTCTGGCGATTTGGGACAATGCACATAAGGTGTTTGTGTTTTTGTCGCAGAGGCTAGGACCTGATGTTCGAGAAGGAAAACGTAGACAATTCAACTTTGTCGGTGAGAAATAGCTTGAATCTATCTAGATTAACTTTTATGTGCAGCAATAGGATTACAGTTCTGTTTGATCTTTGTAACTCACGATTAGGGTTTGATTTATGGTCTCAGGGAAATTGTTGCGTGATGTTGAACCTGATATGATGGATACACTAATTTATGCCACAAAACATGGTGATAACTCAACGCTTCAGGCTATGCTTACTTCAGTGAAGGATAATACCGCAGATGCAGATGATGTTGGTGACAGCAATGACGATACAGAAACAGAAACAGAGCCGGAAGATGAAGTGCAGGTAAGTAAACCACTACGAATTCAATGATCAGCACAAGAACTTTGTTTTGTGGATCTTATTGTTAAATTCTGATATGGGTTGAGTAGTGGAGAATCAAAATACTCGAAATATAGAATGCTATTATTAGAGGAAGCTTTTGTCAACCATTGCAGATGATTTTGGGACATAGCGGCTAGATTTAAGGGATAACAAAACAAATTCACACGTAAAGTAAAAACATGGGAATAGTTTGTATCGACAATTGTATTTGGGTAGCAAAGAGAACTGTGTTGTATTATACAATGGCCCTGTTCGTTTCCGCAGTGATGGCAACGAGCAACAGGTAATGTTGTTCGTTTAGTTGTCACAGGCGACCATCGACGAAATGTTGTTCATTAACCTGTTGCCATGAGTTTCAGTGGCAAAGCGATTTAAAATTCGAGTTGCTGAAAATCTAGCATTTAGTTTTTTAATCGCCAAGACTTTAAACGAGCAATTCAATGACGAGTCTTCGGCGATAGGTCTCAGCAAAATGCCTCTGAACTAGCGACAACAAAACGAACATAAAATTTTATCGCCATCGCTCGTCACTGTTCCCAATATTCTTCAGTTGTTTTTAGTCGAAACTGATCTAAGTTTTGAGAATGTGTTCTCTCTCAGGTGTTAGAAGAATACATGATTATCGCTTCAAGATGGTTTGATGGGTTGATAAGTAAGAATGTGGAAGTCATGAATGAAGTTTATTCACTTCAGAGTGTTGATTTTGATCGACAGGTTAGTTAGTGAACACAAGATGTTTACTTGTTTTACAAAGGTTTCTAATCCTAAAAATGCGTACCACATTTGTTTGTTGATTAGGAGTTGCGTCAACTTGTTCGAAGAGTAGAGTTGGTTCATCAGCAAAAAAAAGACGACACAACTCCGGAGAAACAGAAACAAATCGATGCTTCTGTTGCGACTGCTGAAAAGTCTCTGAATCAGTTTCTTAGTTCTCTTGCAAAACAAATGCAGAGTGAGCAGAGTGATGATTTGTACTTATGACAATAATATTTGCATCTTATATTATTCAAACTTTGTTCATCGAATCATACCATCTCGAAACTTATTCTAGGAACAAGTATGATGATCCCAAAATATGGTAAATTTAAATTTTTGGAAAATAGATGATGGAGAAATAGTTAAAACATTGGAACTGATTATTTTATACAGTATTTAGTTTAAGTGTTTGTTGCGATCTAGCACCCTCTACACCAGTACTCACTAGTGTCCCAAGATTCTTCTCTATTTGAGAAGAGAATCTTTAATCCTTTTCCCCGTTTTGCCCCTGACTCTTGTCCACGTCACCTGCCATACGATCCTTCTTCCGTATATACGCTCTCCAGGGTATATCAATACCCCCGCCATAAAGATTCAGCTTGTCCCCAAGCTGGAAGGAGGGATACAAGCGAGCTACATCTCTAGCTTCAATCCAGGAAGCCTCGTGGAGAGGTTGCGACTGCCAAGATAGGAGGATCTCCAGTCTACCGTGAACATTGTAACGCGTGTTGAGGATGGCACCAGGAACGGGTTCCACGTCAGCAATAGATTTCTAGTCTCGTGATAGTGGAGTTGTTGTTCCCGCAGACCCAATAGCACGCTTGAGCTGGGAAATGTGAAACACCGGGTGGATACGGGTCTCGGCCGGCAAACGTAGTCTGTATGCAACCTGTCCCACACGTTCAAGTACTTCAAAAGGACCATAATACCTGGCTGCCAGTTTTTGGTTGGAGCGGTGGACAACAGATTGTAGTTTGAGATACACTTGTGTGCCGACCTCAAAATGGTCGTCCCTGCGCTTCTTATCAGCCTGTGTCTTCATGATTGACTGTGCTCGTGCCAATTGTGCTATTAATTCCAGCAACATGGTATCCCGTTCTTTGAGTGATCTCTAGACTTCGAAATTCTTTGTTGAACCGTCTTCATAAGCCAACCATTGAGGTGGTGGGCATCCATAAACCACCTGAAAAGGAATGGTCTGAATAGCATAATGGAAAGCTGTGTTGTACGAAAATTCTGCCCAAGCCAAGAATTTGAACCACTGCTTGGGATGCAGTGAAGCATAACAGCGAAGGTATGTTTCCAGACATCGGTTGACGACTTCGGTCTGACCATCAGACTGTGGGTGATATGTTGTACTAAAGTTCAGTTTAGTGCCTGCAAGACGAAACAGCTCTTTCCAGAATTGACTAAGGAATAAACAATCCCTGTCCGATACAATCGAACGTGGATACCCGTGTAAACGCACCACCTCTTGAGCAAACACCTCACTGACATCTCGAGCTGAAAAAGGATGCTTCAAACCCATGAAATGCGCATATTTGCTAAGACGATCCACTACCACAAAGATCACGTTAATGCCTTTAGATGTGGGTAACCCTTCAATGAAGTCCATCGAGATGTCCTCCCATATCTGCTGTGGAATGGGTAACGGTTGAAGCAACCCTGCTGGTGTGAGGGACGAATGTTTGCTGGTCTGGCAAACAGCACACCGAGACACATATTCTTGCACCTGCTGCTTCATGTTAGGCCAAAAGAAATGTTGATGAATGCGTTATAATGTCCTCTTGATACCATTATGACCTGCTTCAGGAATATCATGAAACTCATGTAATATCAGGGGAATAAACCTGGATGCCCGAGAGATTATCAATCTGTCTTTATAAAAGAGTTGCCCATTATGTACTCGATATCCTTTACGAATCTGTGTGCCTGCAGCGACCTGAGCAATGAGGGTCTTAATTTATGGATCATTGGCTGCTTCCGCATACAAATCTTGAAGTTGCAGTACTGATTGGAGTGATAACGCCATAAGCTGTACCAAAGTCTCAGTCACTTCTGTAGACTGCAACATCCGTGAAAGTCCATCAGCGGCTTTGTTCTCAATACCCGGTTTGTACATAATGTCGAAGTCGTAAATCAGCAATTTCTTAACCCATTTCTGATATTCTGTTGTAATTTCCCGTTGATCAAGCAAAAACTTCAAACTTTTCTGGTCTGTGTGAACTATGAAGTGTCTGCCAAACACGTAGTGCTTCCATTTCTGGATTGCTAATACCACCGCCATTAATTCTCGTTCATAAATTGACTTTAGTTGTTCTGATGGTGTGAGAGTGTGGCTAAAGTATGCAATGGGATTATATTTCTGCATTACTACCGCCCCTAATCCACTGTCGGAAGCATCGGCTTCAATGACAAAAACTTCATGAAAGTTGGGTAGAACCAGGACACGAGCTGTTGACATGGCTTGTTTGAGTAACAGAAAAGCCTCGGTCGCCGCTGATGTCCAATGAAAGTTATTCTTCTTGAGCAGATCAGTGAGTGGTTTAGCAATAGTACCGTAGTGTTTCACAAATCGGTGATAATAGCCTGTCAACCCCAAAAATCCCCTCAATTTGTTGGTCGTCTTTGGTTGAGGCCATTGTGTCATAGCTCTGGTTTTGGCTGGATCAGTGGCTACACCATCCTTTGATATAATATGTCCAAGATAATCCACTTGTTCTTGGCCAAAAGAACACTTGCTGCGATTTGCAAACAATTGATTATCCTGTAACACACCTAATACCGTTGATACATGTTGCTAAAGATCCTCCCAGTTGCGACTATAAATCAAAATGTCGTCGAAAAACACCAGTACAAACTTCCGGAGAAACGGTGTGAACAAGTCATTCATTAGTGCCTGAAATTTTGCAGGTGCGTTAGTTAAGCCGAATGGCATCACAAGGAATTCTTAGTGACCATCATGTGTGCGAAATGTCGTTTTCGCGATATCACGCTCCTCCATTCGAATCTGATGATAACCAGCCTTTAAGTCCAACTTGGAGAAGAGTGCAGCCCCATACAATCCATCAATTAACTGGTCTATCATCGGAATTGTGTACTTGTCGGGTATCGTTACACGGTTCAGCGCTCTATAGTCCACACAGAAGCGCCAAGACTTATCCTTTTTGCGCACCAAAAGCACCGGACTAGAAAATGGACTCTTACTCTTGCGAATAATCCCTGTCCGAAGCATATCACTTACTAACTTCTCCATTTCTGCTGTGTGAACTTCTGGATATCGATACGGGCGAACCGTGACTGGAGAAGTACCCGGTTTCAAGTGTATTGAGTGTTCGCACCCTCTTAATGGTGCACTACAAGAAAGCTAACAATTTCCTACGGCCTATCTCGTCGGAAATTCCTCGGAATAAGGCATTTCCGAGGAATTTCCGACGAAATTAGTCGTCGGTCCTATTTGGTC
>ASZG01036123.1:0-14476 GCA_000411095.1 Aethionema arabicum
AACTTTACTAATGACATTTTTTAAACCCTCAACTTTACTAATGTCTTTTTTTATACCTTTTGTTAATTTTTTGCTCTAAAAATCTTACATAAAATAATTTTTTGTCCACTAAAGACATTAAATAAAATATTGAGTTTAGTAAAATTACAAAGAACACAAAAAACCATGATATAACACTGAAAAAAATCACAAAAAATTATATATATGGTTAAAATATGGTTAAATTTTGAGATAATTTTGGTTAAATTAGTGTTTTTCTCTAATTTTACTAAATTTAGTGTTTTATTTAATATCATTAACGAATATATTTAGTAGTATTAGCAAAAAAATTAGCCTAAAGTATAAAAAAATCATTAATAAAATTGAGGGTTTAAAAAATATCATTAGTAAAATTCAAGGTTTAAAAATAGATTTTCAAAGTTGAGGGTTTTTTTACAAAATGGTCAAAATTGAGGGGTTTTTTTACTTTAATCCCATAAATAAAGTAATGATTTCTTCAACAATACTTTTGCTAGTGAAAATGTACCCTATTATATAGTTTTATCTATTTAATATTATATCAGAAATTAGGAATATATCACAATAAATAATTTTTTACTCACAATAAATAATTATTAATTGTCTAAATAAAACATTTTAAAGCATATGATTTTATATGGAATGAGCTGAACAGTCCATGGGATTATATGTTTTATGTTTATTATATAGTTTTTTAATATTACCCTAAAAGTTTTGACGCCGGATATTTATGTCTTAAATAAAAGAGGAGCTTCACCGGCGATTGTTGTTCATCATCGCTCTGCGTCGTGCCGCGCTTTTCCTGTGTGCTATCTCTGGAGCTTGCTTTTCCTTCTAGGTAAGTTTCTATGGTTTCCTCTTAGACTAATAATAGATTCTCATTTGTTCTTTCGTTTCGTTTCTAACTTAAGTTTTCTGCCATTTCTTAGGTTTCTTTCTATCTCGGATTGGATAGACCTAGTTTCTTTCCGTTCTGAGATTAGCCAAGATTTGATTGGATCAATGGGGATCTAATTGTTATTTTTGAGCTGTTATCTGTGAGGGATAACCCCTAATTTCTCGGGCCTGTGTAGTCGCCAAGGTTGCGTAACCTCAGAACCGGCGCTGTGGAGACTATGTAGATGGAAACTAGTTGTGTGAAATTGGATGTTCTCGACGAGTTGATCAGTAAGTGAGAACATGGATGTTCATGTGGTTAACGAGGGTGAGCCAATGGAGAATCGTGGGATTAGTAATGATGGAGATGCCAAACCTAGCGACTCTAATGAACCAAATAACATTGAGAATTCGTTGGGAATTCAAGATGAGAGTGGAGTTGCAGAACCATATGTTGGCATGGAATTTAATTCAGAAAAAGCTGCAAAATCTTTCTACGATGAGTATTCTAGGAGTCTCGCCTTTACTTACAAGCTCCTTCATAAAACTGATGGGTCCATTAGTGCACAGGAATTCGTATGTAGTAGCAAAAGGCCAAAAGGAAGGCCTGCTGGGAGCTGTGATGCAATGGTAAGGATAGAAATGAAAGGTCAAGATAAATGGGTTGTGACAAAGTTTGTTAAAGAGCATGCCCATGGGTTAGCTAGTTCAAACACACTTCATTGTATTCGTCCTCGTAGGCATTTTGCAAATTCAGAAAAATCTACACCTGGAAGTTATCAAAGAGGGGTGAATGTACCTAGTGGTATGATGTATGTTTCAATGGATGGGAATCACGTTCCCTCGGAATCTAATAACAGAGTAGCTAGAATTGTTTCCAAGGATTCAAATAGAGGCACAGGTTTTGTACATATGGCTACAAACACAAAGAGAACCCTTGGAAGGGATGCACATAATCTGTTGGAATATTTAAAGAGGATGCAGGCAGAAAACCCTGGTTTTTTCTATGCTATTCAGCTTGATGAAGATAATCAGATGACTAATGTATTCTGGGCAGATTCGAGATCTAGGATTGCTTATAGTCATTTTGGCGACACAGTCACCATAGATACTAGATACAAGTGCAATAAGTTTCGGGTTCCTTTCTGCCCCTTTACTGGGGTTAATCATCATGGTCAGACTATCCTATTTGGATGTGCATTGATTTTGGACGACTCAGAAGCTTCATTTATCTGGCTTTTCAAGACTTTTTTAACAGCAATGAGAGATCATCCACCCGTCTCTTTGGTAACTGATCAAGATAGAGCCATACAGCTTGCTGTTGCTCAAGTATTTCCAGGTGTTCGTCACTGTATTAATAAGTGGGATGTGTTAAGAGAAGGCCAGGAAAAGCTGGCTCATGCTTGTCTTGCATTTTCTAGTTTTCAGGTGGAATTATATAATTGTATCAACTACACCGAATCTATAGAGGAGTTTGAATCATCCTGGAGTTCGATAATTGAAAAGTACGACTTAGGAAGACATGAATGGCTTAGTTCTATTTATAATGCTCGAGCTCAGTGGGTGCCTGTTTATTTTCGTGATTCCTTTTTTGCTGCAGTATTTCCTGGCCAAAGTTATCCAGGATCTTTTTTCGATCGATATGTGAATCAGCAGACAACCCTTCCGATGTTCTTTAGGCTGTACGAAAGGGCTATGGAGAGCTGGTTTGAGATGGAGATCGAAGCAGATTTCGAGACTGTGAACACACCTCCAGTCTTGAAGACGCCATCACCCATGGAGAATCAAGCTGCAAATCTCTTTACTCGGAAGATTTTTGCGAAGTTTCAGGAAGAATTGGTTGAGACATTTGTTTACACTGCAAATAGAATTGATGGTAATGGTACTACCAGCACATTTAGGGTTGCAAAATTCGAAAATGACAACAAAGCTTATATGGTCACGTTTTGCTACCCTGAAATGAGAGCAAACTGTAGCTGTCAAATGTTTGAGCATTCTGGTATACTATGCCGTCATGTTTTGACAGTGTTTACTGTCACAAATGTACTTACTTTGCCACCACAATATATTTTGAGACGGTGGACAAGAAATGCCAAGAGCGTGGTAGGATTGGATGAGCGTGTTGTTGAAGATAGGCATGATAGCTTGACACACCGTTATAATCATTTATGTCGCGAGGCCATCAGATATGCGGAGGAAGGGGCAATTACAACTGAAACTTACAATATTGCTTTAGGGGCACTCAAAGAAGGTGGGAAGAAGATTTCCGTTGTCAAGAAAAATATAGGCACTGCACCACGTAGCTCGCATGGTGGTAGCGATGCAAAGACCGCACTATCAGCTGCCGACACAACTCCTTCTCTGTGGCCTCATCAGGATGAAATGACACGGAGATTTAGCCTTAATGTTGGTGGGTTCAGGGCACAATCTGTTGCTGATCTGAATCTGCCGCGTATGGCACCAGTGTCCCTTCACCGAGATGATGGCGCTCCTGAGGATATGGTAGCCGGAGGAAACCTTTTATAGCCTAATTTTATTTTATTCTATTAGCATCGAGTGGTGTTTGACTTGACTTGCATTGTCTTACCAGGGAGCTCTTCCTTGTCTTAAGTCAATGACTTGGGATATGGAGAACAAGAGTACAATGCCGGGTGGTAGAGTTGCAGTTATCAATTTAAAGGTGTGCATTATGTGAAACCAGGAAATTTTGCTGTATGGTTTTTGCAGTTATCAACTTTTCCTGAAAGCACATCTGATGTGATGATTGCATCTAAAAGATATTAATATTTGTAAGTACCACCATGCTGAGGATTGTGAAAATTGACATTAGTCTTTGTGGGAAATTAACTTCCTTGACTAAGTATAATTTAGGGAACATCAATTTTGTGGCCATCTATAGTCTTTTGCAGCTTCCTTCAAAACCATTATTGACCACTTAAGTGACGATTGCTTTTCATGATATTTTCAGTTGCACGATTACAGAAAGTTTCCCTCAGGAGATATGGACGTCAAATTTCAGCTGTCTAGCCTCACACTTGAACCTATGTTAAAGTCTATGGCTTACATTAGCGAGCAACTCTCAGCTCCCGCAAATCGAGTGGCTGTCATCAATTTGAAGGTTTGCTTTTTCTCGACTCGTTGCATGTGCCTGCTCGTATGAGGCTGTGAGCTTCTCCCTACCAACGTCAATTCTTGAAGACTGTTTAGGATTATAACATTCTGAACTAAGATCAGTCTATCGTAGAAAAATGTTCTTAGCAACTCTTGATTGAAACCCTAGTGTTTCAGCTGTATTAAAACCTTTTTACTTTTCTTCCTCCAGCTTCAAGATACGGAGACAACCTCAGGAGAGTCAGAGGTGAAATTCCAGGTATCTCGGGATACACTTGCTGCCATGTTGAGATCGATGGCATATATCCGTGAGCAGCTCTCTATTGTTGTAAGCCCACTCCCCTTCACTTCTTCACTTTTTATGTTATTACAAAGCCTAGGATTCAGTAGGATAGTTGAATTCATCGTGATTTCAACCCGTAGCCTGTCCTGAATATTGCTATTTGGCTTTTTTATTCCATGTTGAAAATATCTAGCAATAGTTAATGAAATCTTGCATTTGCAGGGAGAGCCGCAGACTGAAACTCAAGCGAAGAAGCAACGCAAGTTACGTTAAAATAGAGAATAAACCATGGAGAAACTCTTTAAACGTAGGAAGAGTACCATATTTGGTAGCTTTTGACCACTTCTGTAATTGATGTTGTTACATGTACAATGCAATATCTCCTCCTATGTAACAATGTGTATAAATGTCATGTTATCTACACAAAGTGTGAAATATCTCAGGTGCCAACGGAAATCAGACCAAGGCGTTCAAATGTAAATGTACATATCTTTATTGTGATGTTTGTTTTATTGAAAACTTTGGCAACTTATATTGATGATGGTCATGAACAACTCGGAAAGCTTCATTGGTTACGACTTATATTCAATACAGTAGATTTATATCACATCTCCCAACAACTTTACCACATGAAAAAACCATTTGAAATGAATGCAAAACATGTGTCGTTTCTTTGGCTTTTGCGAGCAAAAAAATGAGGAACGAGAAAGAAAACATCGAAGGACACATGTAAGCTAACTCTGCTGGCAAACCTCGTACATACAGTTACTTTTATCCCTTTGGTCAAATTCGACCGCACATGGTAAGCCTTTGCATCTCTTTCTCTCTCTCTCTCTCTTCGCTTTTCCCTTTACTCTACAAGCTCCTGTAATCAATAACAGTAACCTCTTCCTCTGGCGCGTCTAAATCTTGATAGCTGCATCATTTTTTTTTCCATTTTTCAACATTAGTTTTATTCCAACATGCTTCTTAAGAGAATCATATGATCAAAAGATTAAATGTGTATATTTCTAAATTCTAAACCCAATCTATCAAACTAATGCAAATTCTAGAGATGCAACTCATCCTCCCTGCAGTCAAAGACATTTGAAAGCAATATTTGTTTTTCATAACGTAGACTGACTCAAACCACTTTGAAATAATGCAAGCTTACCTGCGTAACCGTCTAGGATCCTGTCTAAAAGCAGGCGACAAAAGAAAAGGGGCGGGTCCACCTAGCAATCCTGCCGAACTGCCACCTCTGTTGCCTCCCTCAAATGGAGGGGTTCCACTATTTGGGTCTCTGAACATCTGCATTGCAAAGTTAGGTGGCGCTGGTACAAATGGTCCCAGGGGGCTGCACATATCATATTAAGACAAGATTACAGATAGCAGTTAACTATTTATGTTTGTAGACAATATTTTGATACGAGTAGTCTTTTAGCCTACCCAGCACCAGGAACAGGCATCAAAACTGGTGGCGGGTTGATGTCAGACGAGAAAGAAGGAACATGAACGCCTTGTCCACCAAAAGCATCGTACATAGCTTCCTCATGATTTGCATCAGGATCATCACCATCACCTCTCTGTTGATTGTTTCTGTCATTGCCATTAGCACGTTCATCACGATCTCTGCGTCCAGGTCGATCATCCCTCAGTCTACTCTCCATGCCTGGTTTACGTCTGAAAGGTCTATCCCTCTGTCAAGAATAAATTTCTTCTAAGTAAACTCAAGCAAAGCTAACCAATCAAACTTTTTCTTAACCCTGGCCGCAGATGCTTTCATCATAACTAACCTATATAAAATAAGAAAAGAAAGTATTCTCATGTATAGTGCTAAAGCAATGAGATGTACCGGGCCAGATTGGTGCGTAGGTGGTTGACCTCCTGGAGCATTAGGATCGCTGAAAATAGCACAGAATTTATAATTACAAAGCTATCAGACATAACAGAAAGGGGAATAATCGAAGAGAACATCTTACATACCTCATATAGTTCTGATAATAAAGTTCTTCTCGAAATTTGGTAGTCAGCTCCATGACAAGGTCAGCGTGTTTGAACTTGAGATGCTTGAGCACAAACTCAGGAGCATGAAAAAGCTTCGTGCAGCCCTTGGCTCCACAACCATATTTCCAACCATATTTCTCATCCCTAATTTTACGAACATGAGGATCCAAAAGTTCACCAGCAGCAGCATCTATCTTCTCTTTCGCAGCCATCAGTTCCATCGGATCTTGACCTTTTAACCTCTCTTGCCAGTGAGAGTCGAACTTATTTGCCCACTCATCGCCTTTTGTATCAGAACTTTTTCCTTCAGCTCTAACATGCCTTAGACCCTTGGCTTCATTCGTTTCCACCATTCCATAATAGTCCACACCATGAATACGCCACAGATAAGTGAGAAGCGTATCAAGCAACTCAACACCCTCAAGGCCTTTCACAGATGTCAATCCTCTTATGATTACAACTGGACCAGTTGAACCACTGTGTGACTGATCTCTACCCGATTTTTCCTTTTCCGAACCTGATAAAACGTTTTCCTCTATCCCTTTCTCCGAGTCTAACTTACGCACAAGAGCTTGTGATTGTTCAATGTCAGATAAGATTCTCTTCGGATCAGAACTGAAACTGTGTGCTCTCGGTGCGGCTGATAGGAGATCAGTTTCTTTAGCTCCGCCCCTAGAATTTCTTCTTCTTTTACCACCAGCAGCTGCTTCATCTTCAGAATTTGGCTCACTGGTCTGACCAGATTTGTTCAATGCTGTCACTGCAGGACCTCTGGAACAGATCAAAGAAAGCTGCACGCATTAGAGATAAGAGAATGGTAATCAAAATCATGCGGACTATAGGTCAAGGCAATGATCTTACAAATCCAGCGTCCCACTTTGCAAATCAAGTAAGAAATCCTTTGCCACCTTCCGTGCTTGTTCATTCCTCCTGAAAAAAATTCAAGGGAATGTCTAGTCTAAACAATTTTCAAAACGGTGAAAGAGAATATAATCAAGACTACGAGAGATCAGTGTATAGTATTAGTACGACATCAATTAGGCGGTAACACATCATCCAACTGCTGCTGATGGTTCTCAAACTCACCTTTCTATGACACTGAGCAAATTTGTTGGATGATACTTTTCTTTGAACCTGGAGAAGTAGCATAAAGAAGTATGTGACAAGATTAGTTTGCAGAATCTCCAGGAATATAGTAAGAGAAGGAAGCACATAGTTCAAATCACCATTCTTCTTCTTTGTGACTGTTAAAAAAGGCACGTTTTTGTGTTGTGATGTACTCTGATTTATATTCTTGGTATCTGCATGAAGGAAAAATGCATTACCCTGCGTTTCAGTACTACGACAAAAATGCTAGAGCACCAAGACCAAGTTATTCTAATAACCATACCTGCGCTCAGCTTCTGATGGCAAAATGTCATCTTCCAACTCTTGGATAAACTGTTTGTACGACATCAAGCCTTCCCTGGATATAGGAAATAAACGGTATTGATTATTAAGTGCAACAGCAAGGGAGTCTACCAAAGGTACTATGTCTATGCTGCTTTGTCGCCGAGAATCTTCAAAGTATAGAGGAGGTCCAGATTATTCGTATCGAAAAAAATATGGTTATCACGTACTCTAAAGAAATATCATAAGCAACACATGAATTTCGGTAGCTATTATTGTCAATGGAAGAAGTGCTAGACAATTCAATCTAAATTACGGAAGCTACATCACCATAACTAAAAGTCTTTACACATGCTCGATAGAAAAAAAGAAATCTACAAAAGACAAACTCTATTTCTCTGAGCATTACTAGGCAGTTCATAGTTCCACGCTCATGTTCACTAAATGAAATGCCCAATCAACGAGAGGATATACTGTGGGAAAAATACAACAGGAAAAACAAATGATGCTAGGATGAAAGTAAAAATGAACAAAGATGATGGAATCTTAACCTTTGAGTACTTCCATTGTTAGTAGTATCTCCATAACCTCCACGACCTCCCTCCCAGCCTACAGAGAGTAACACACATAACAAAAAAAGTAAATATTGATGTCTCTTCAAATTAAGAATAGTTTTCCACAAAACTATTTCTCAGCCCCAACCTTTTTCCGAACTACTGAACACACAAAATATCAAGCCAAAACTATGAACTACGGTAGTCAACAGACAAGCCAGAAACAGCATGTTTTAAGAATTTTCAACGTAGTTAACTTAAAGATATCTCAACCAACGGAAAACCAGATGAAAAAGTGCTACAGCGGATTCTCTCAACTTTAAACACACGAGCAACAGATATCTCACCCTGATAGCGACCCATAAAACGACCATGAGGCCTTTCATCACCATAACCAGGCCTCCCACCCATTTCACGGTCATAGCCTCCACCATAGTCATATCCAAATCTATAACTCCAAAATAATAATTGAGAACCGATTAGAAAAACCACAGTGAAACAGAAACAGGTGAAAATTTTGATTGATGTGGTTTATTTTCGCCATCTAAGCAACAAAGGGACCACATTGTGAATATGGGATAATTAGTAGGATAACTAAGAAAGAAAAGTGATAGATTACCTTCTGTCCGGCGGGCCATAGCCACCACGGGGACTGCCACGGCGACCATCATAGCCATTATCGTCCCTCCTGTAGCGCTTATTAGGAGGAGAGCGACGCATGGGAGGAGAGTAGCGTCTATCTCTATAGTGTGGGGGAGGACTCAAGCTAGGCCGCCTCTTGTAATCCCTACGGGGTGGTGGCAGAGGCGAACGATCGCGCTCACGATCACGCTCGCGACGAATCGGCGGACGCTCAAGGTCCCTTTCATCACGGCGCTCGCGGGAATCTCTCTCGCGGCGATGAGGAAGCTGTTGTTGTTGCTCCTGCTGTTGTTGCTCCTGCTGTTGCTGCTCCTGCTGTTGCTGCGGCGGAGGCTGAGAAGAAGAAGGCGGTGGAGACGAAGATGTAGACTTCTCAATGGGGCGGGTATCGAGAGATTCAGCCGGAGGTTGAATGACATCGGCCATGTCGAGAAAACAGTCGGAACCCTAAATTCGATCAAACTCTCTAATACAATATACAAACAAACGTCGTCTGCCAGGTTTTACGAGTCTCTTCACTTGCTCCCAAGCCCCTCTCATTTTATTTTATACTATAAAGAGAGGATTTTAATTTTTCTTGCATTTCAATTTCTTGAAATTAAATGCTTACTAAACTCAACTTATACATTATCATAAAGTTACGAAACTAATGCCAAAAAACAATATAAAATCTTGAATTATTTATTTCCTAAATAATATTATTAATTTATCATATAGTAGCATAATGTTATTTGAAGTTTTTTTCCTTGAATGTTATTTGAATTTAGTATTCACTTGTTATAACTAAAAAACAAAAAAAATTATTGACATATACTCCAAATTTACTCGTACAAATTAAACTAAATAGATAGTAAAGATAACATTCAATACAAGCGTTTTCATGCAACAACAGAATAATACTTAAGTAAATGAAAAACAGCTATGTATCGTGACCAAAGCAATATATAAATATTTTATATATATTACGATTTTGTGGGTTAAAATTTAACAAAAAAGCAGAAAAGAATACATCAAAACACATGTAATTGTCAACTGCTGGCTCACCTCATATCATTTATTCCTTGAACCGACCAGACCAGTTGGGTAGCCTCTGCTTCTCTCTCTCTCTCTCATGTGTCTCTCTCTCTTTACTCTACAAGCTCCTGTAATCAATAACAGTAACCTCTTCCTCTGGCGCATCTAGGTCTTGATAGCTGCACAAGTTATATCATTTTCTCAACATTAGTTTCACACTCGTGATATGTTTCTTAGAGATCACTGCAATCTTGTTCACAACAAGGTAACAGACACCATGTGTAGATTGCTAAACTCTACGGTCTTATCTATCAGGCCTATGCAATATCAAGAGATGCAAGCTTACCTGCGTAGCCGTCTAGGATCTTGTCTAAAAGCCGGCGACAAAAGAAAAGGGGCCGGTCCACCTAATGGTGCTGATCTTCCACCTCTGCCACCACCCTCAAATGGAGAGGGCCCGCTTGGGTCCCTGAACATCTGCATCGCAAACTCAGGTGGTGCTGGTACAAATGGTCCCAGGGGGCTGCCACATATCATGGAGATAAGATTACAGCACTATTTATTTTATAGACAATAACGTGAAAGACTAGTCTTTGAACCTACCCAGCACCAGGAACAGGCATCAGCACTGGTGGTGGGTTAACATCTGACGAGTAGGGAGGTACATGAATGCCTTGTCCACCATATGCATCGTACATAGCTTCCTCAGGATTTGAACCATCAGGATCACCATCACCTCTCTGTTGATTGTCTGACCGATCAATTCTGTCATTGCCATTAGCCCGTCCATCACGGTCTCTAGGTCCACCTCTATCATCCCTCAGTCTGTTCTCCATGCCTGGTTTACGTCTTAAAGGTCGATCTCTCTGTAAAAACATATATCACCAACAGTCAAACAAAGTGTTCGCATAGATGGTTCTAGAGCAATGAGATTTATACCTGGCCAGGTTGCTGCATGGCTTGTTGACCTCCTGGAGCATTAGGATCGCTGCAGATAGCACATAATTCTTTTGATTACAAATCCATCGGACAAAAAAGAAAGGGAGTCCAAAAGAAGCCATACATACTTCATATAATTCTGAAAATAAAGTTCTTTTCGCACTTTGCCAGTCAGCTCCATGACAAGGTCAGTGTGTTTCAGCTTGAGATGCTTATGCACAAACTCAGCAGCATGAAACAGTTTCGTGCAGCCCTTGGCTCCACAACCAAATTTCCAACCATACTTCTCGTCCCTAATCTTTCGAACATGTGGATCCAAAACTTCAATAGCGGCAGCATCTATCTTCTCTTTCGCAGCCATCAGTTCCAAAGGATCTTGACTTTTCAACCTCTCTTGCCAATGAGAGTCAAATTTTGTTGCCCACTCATCGCCTTTTGCATCAGAATTTTTTCCTTCAGCTCTAACGTGCCGCAGTCCCTTGGCTTCATTTGTTTCAACCATTCCATAATAGTCCACACCATGAACACGCCAGAGATACGTGAGAAGAGTGTCAAGCAATTCAACACCCTCAAGGCCTTTCACAGATGTCAATCCCCTAATGATTACAACTGGACCAGTTGAACTGCTGTGCGACTTATCTCTACCTGATTTTTCACTTTCTGAACCTGATAACATGTTTTCCTCGATTCCTTTCTCAGAGTCTAGCTTACGCACAAGGGCTTGTGCTTGTTCAATGTCAGATAGGATTCTCTTTGGATCAGAACTAACACTATGTGCTTTTGGCGCAGCTGATAAGAGATCTGTTTCTTTAGCTCCACCCCTAGCATTTCTTCTTCTTTTACCACCACCAGCTGTTTCATCCTCAGAATTTGGCTCACTTGTCCGGCCAGATTTATCTAATGCTGTCACTCCAGGACCTCTGAAACAGATGCCAGAATTAGATATAAAAGAATGGCAATCAAAATCATAAATGTGGGTAAAGGTCAAGGCAATGATCTTACAAATCTAGCGCCCCACTCTGCAAATCAAGTAAGAAATCTTTTGCCACCTTCCGTGCTTGTTCGTTTCGCCTGAAAAATTCCAACGGAGTGTACAGAGTCAATGCCAATTTTCAGAACGGGAGAAGAGAATATACCAAAACTGTAAGAGAATGGTGTATAGGATTGGTATGGGATCTATCAGGCCCATAATCCAACTGCTGCATATGGCTCTCAGATTCACCTTTCTATGACATTGATTAAATTTGTCGGATGATACTTCTCCTTCAACCTGGAGGGTAATATAAATGTCTCAGAAGTTTATCTTAAAGAATCTCCAGTAGGATGGTAAAAAGAGGAAACAAAAAGTTGAAATCACCATTCTTCTTCCTTGTGAGTGTCAAAAAAGACACGTTTCTGTGTCGTGATAAACTCTGACTTGTATTCTTGGTATCTGCATGAACGAAAAAGGATTTACCTTACCACTCAGTTTTCCAAGAAGAACGCTAAAGTACCAATACTAAGATGTAGATATAACCATACCTGCGTTCAGCTTCTGATGGCAAAATATCATCTTCCAGCTCCTGGATAAACTGTTTGTAAGACATCAAGCCTTCCCTGGAAGAAAATAATACAGTATTAGTTGTTAAGTATACCAGCAAGGGGATCTTCAAACAACACTATTTGTGTGCTGGCTGCATGGACACGGAGAGATCATAAAGCATGTAAGACGTCAAGACTATAAATTTGGAACAAAATTATGGCTTTATCTCGTACTCTACAGCAATATTGTAAGCATCAATTTTGGTAGCTATTCTGATCATTTGTAGTGGATGACGATTCACTCTAGATACCTAAAGCTATGCCCATGCCATAATTAGATGTCTTGGGGAAAAAAGCATATATGCCACTCTAAACAATTCATAGCTCCATTACACATTAGCTAGGTAAAAGTTGACTACCGGAAAAGAGACAAATAAATACAACAGCAAAAAAAAGTGATTCCCATATGAATGTCAGAATGAACATAGATGATGGAACCTTAACCTTTGAGTACTTCCGAGGTTAGAAGCATCACCATAACCTCCACGCCCTCCCTCCCAGTCTACAGAGAATAATTAACAAAAAAAATTAAGTACGTATTAAAATCTCTCTTCAAATTAAGATGCTTCTTCGCAAAAAGAATAGTGAATTAACTACTCCAACCCTTTCCGATTTATTGCACACGCATCGAGCTACGACTATGACACGATAGTCAGATGACCCAGAAATTTCAAATTTTAAAAAAAAACCAACGAAAGTTATCTGAACACATCTCTAAGACGTGAAAACCAAAATGCAAAATTCTAACTGCTGATTTCTCGACATTAAACACAAATGAGAAACAAATGTCTCAGTCTCACTCTGTTGGCGACCCATAAAGCGACCATGAGGTCTTTCATCACCATAACCCGGCCTCCCACCCATTTCACGATCATATCCTCCACCATAGTCGTATCCAAATCTATTAATCCAAAATGAAGAATTGAGCACCGATTAGGAAAACCAAAACAAAACAGAAGAGGGTAAGAATATGATGGGATTTATGAGTGATGTGGTTTATTTTCCTCGCTAAGCAAAACAAAGCAACGTCATTGTATAACTGGATATGAGATAAGTGAAACGATAGCTCAAATAGAAAAGCGCAAGCTCGATGCAACTGAAACTTCATTTCCTCACAAAAGCTGAAGAGAATCCAAGAAACAACCTTCTATCTGGTTGACCATAGCCACCGCGAGGACTACCACGGCGACCATTATAGCCATTATCATCCCTTCTGTAACGCTTATGAGGAGGAGAGCGTCGCATGGGAGGGGAGTAGCGTCTATCTCTATAAGGTGGGGGAGGACTCATACTAGGCTGCCTCTTGAAATCCCTACGAGGAGGCGGTAGAGGCGAACGATCTCGCTCTCCCTCACGCTCGCGACGATTTGGCGGACGTTCAAGCTCCTTCTCATCACGCCGCTCGCGTGAATCTCTCTCACGGCGTTGAGGAGGTTGTTCCTGTTGCTGAGAGGAAGAAGGCGGTGGAGAGGGAGAGTTAGACTTCTCAGGTGGAGGAGCATCAAGAGATTCAGGCGGTGGTTGAGTAACATCAGTCATCGTGAGAAAACGGTCGGAACCCTAGCTATAAACTAAATTGGGGAAAAACTCTCTAAATTAGTATCGTCTCGTTCTCGTACTTCACATTTCACAAGTCTCTGCTTTTACACTGTACTCAACATATCTCGGCCTTACAACATACACTCAGGCCCATTTCATTTTTAATAAAAACGTCTTAAATTAAATTTCACCCTAAAATAATTAATTTCTAAATTTTATTTTTATTAAAAAAATTAAGACAGGAAAAAAGTAGATCAAAACATGGATTAAGCGAAACAGATAAATTAAAGAGAAACAATAAACATTTAATTAATTATAATTAAACCCAAAAAAAACACTAAATTAAAGAAGAGAACTGTAAAAAGTGAGGGGGGAGAATATTAGCAATGGCGAAGAAAGTTACTGGTTTTTGTCTTTTAGACGCAAATGCTTTTTCGCATGTACACTCCTCCCCTTTTTCCTCTCCGCATAAGATTCTCTTCTGCCCATCTGATTCCCCGCTGACTCACCTCTCTCTTCCCTCTCTCTCTCTCTCTCTCTCTCT
>ASZG01036124.1:0-14518 GCA_000411095.1 Aethionema arabicum
TAACGGTAGCGACAACGTGATAAATCTCGTTTCTTGTGCTATTTTGCTCCGATTAATTCGTGCTAAGTGTGGCTTCCAATGCTACTCGAATTCTTGCCTATTTTCCTTTGTTTTGGGAGCTCTTTTTCCTCTTAAGTGCTCTTCTCTTGCTTTGTGTAATTCCTACCTAAATACCTGCAAAATCACTACAAGACTCATGAAAATATAGGTTAATTGAGCTATGAAATCGTCACAAAATCGCACCGATCACTCACACATGTTAAAAGAAGAACAAAACATAAAATAAATTGAAAGCAAACATTATGAAACTGGAGATATAAATTAAAACTAAATCACGTAGCTTTTACAATTAAAAAAAAAGAAATCTAATCTAAGAATGAAGAACAAAGAACAAGATGATAAAAGACGGCTAGGGATCTAGAACGAGAGAAAAGAAAATAAAACCTAGCTCTCTAAAATGCTTCCCAAACATGGGTATATATAGACGGCCCAAAATTATGTCAAAAAGAGGGGAAATTTGTGTGGGTTTAAGCTTCTGGGGGCCGCATCCGTCAATACAATTGGGGTGTATCGACCGATACACCTCTTTTTCTTAACTTGTGGAACTCTTTAGTACCCCTCACCAGTCGATATAAATAGGGCGTTTCTACCGATACATGGTATCTTCAGAATTGAATTACCATCTAGAGTGAATCTTGACCGTTACACCCTTTTGTTTCCATAGAGATATTTAGTCTTTTTACTCTTCGGTGCTTCTGTATCTCTTCTTGACTGATACAAACTGTTGTATCTACCAATAGAGGTGTCTTTCGCCTATTTTCTTCACTTTTTGTCTTCCTTTGTCATCTTAAACTGTCTTCAAGTCATTTTGTGCATTTCCTTAGATATCTTGTAAAATCATAGCATAATCTCATGGGTTAGATGAGTCATAAAATTGTCACAAAATGACACTGATCATCAACGTAGTTGGGAATCACATATATAAGCGTTGATTTATTCGAAATTATTATTTATGGAGAGGTCACGTTGAAGGATGCGAAAGTGGAGAATCTTCGTCATATATGGTGCTCGTGGATCTAGTAATGAGAGATATGTCGCCATCATATGCGAATATTAATAGAATTGAGGAAATGGTGCATGATGCATTCCTTGATCTCGCAACCATGGATTTACCAAAATCTTCTCGAGGTGATGCAGATATTTTTTTTTTGATCTTTAAGAAGAAGTGAATCAGCCGCTATATGATGGATATCTTGAAGTTTCTAGATTATCTATAGCAACCGAAATGATTGAGATGAAGACGAAGTATAATTTATCTGAAGCATGCATGGATGGTTCGGCACACTTATTTGAAAAAAGATACCACCTAATAATATTGTAGCAACATCCTACTACGAAAAAAGAATGTGACGAAGTCATTAGGTCTACCGTATCATAAGATTCATGCATGAGAGAATAATTGTATGTTATTCTCGAGGAAGATATAAATTTGACGATATGTTGTTTCTGCATATCTGAAATGTTTCGTAAAATAAAAGATAAAATAACGAAGAACGTAGTGAAATATATAATGTTTTATTTATCTCTTGTTAATCGATTGAAACGATTATTCAATTCGACAAAGACGACAATACATATAAGATGGAACATAGAACATTTGTGTTCCAATGGAGAAATGCATCATCTTTCAAATGGACTAGCAAGAAGCCTAGGTTTGTGAGCGACCAAATCTAGAATGAAATGCAAGACTACTGAAACAACGAGGAAGGATTAAGGAGGTCGCGATTGGCAAGAGAGTCGAGGTTGTATGATCATGATGGAAATGGTCCCCATGTCTACAGTGCAGCACGAAAGTCATTCTTCTGCGTCTCGATCTAATTTTTATAACTTATGTTTTTTAATAGCTTCCTCATAACGGACAAGCAACCATTGTTGATATGGTACAAAAAAACCCATACTTCTAGTGATGGGATGCTCAAAGATAACTGGACAGACTTCTTAAAAGTGTGAAAGTTGTGGCATCACATGCTTCTAGTAGCCAAGAGAGTGGAATCAGATCAACTCTCACTCCTAAGGAAGATGAACATGCTTTTCTAGAGGTAAAATTACTGTTAAATTCAAATTAGTTTTCTTAGCACTTAGGTATAATTACAATAATTTTTCTTCTTTTCAATATATTAGAGGCCAATGTCGGTATCATTGACATCGATATGACATGGGTAGAATATACACACATTTATACGATATGGTTTGAATATACACAAAGAAATTGTACTAGTTATAAGTACGTTATAAGCCACGACAGAAAAGTAACTTTTTTGTAACTACAACCAAATGTTGCTCGCCTTGAGAAGCCACAAAATCATAGATGCCAACCGATACATATACTAGATACGGAAAGCAACTTGTAACGCTCAACCACGAGGTCTAAAATTTTTCACGGCACTTAGGCATTTTCCAGTTTCATTTTGTCGGTTAGTCCACACATTTAGTGGTTCATTTATATCAAGTCATTTTCATACGTAATTGTCTAAGTTTTACTTTGGGTTCCATGCTTCATAACACCATTCCATTAACATACGATTTCTATAACATTTTAAAATCACGATCCAAACTTAAACAGAAGTATTAAACATACAATTCTATTAACATAACATATTTATAATGTGGACATACTGAACCAAATTTAAACATGGTTCTAACACATTATGTGTACTATCTGCACCCTTCCACACCCGGTAACCGCCCCACTACGCGTACCACTCAGTGGTTTTCGGTAACCGACGCTAACCACTGTAATTATCGTAACCGTTCTTGCCTAGTTTTGGGTAACCGATTCCGCCCACACACTTGCGCGCCCTAACACGTGTGCCCGACACACATAACCACTCACCGACATCCTCAACCATTTTCAAACACCCATACTTGCCTTTTCATGATACGATTCCAAAATTCTCAAAAATCTGACAATGTGTCCGACATGGTCTAAAACTCTTGGTAATTTGTCTATGTGTCTCACACAGTCCGGTGTTCTAGGACAGTCTACTCCCAGCTCGGTTCAGCTCGGGCTACCTTATTCTGGGTCCCTTAGCTATAAGTACTCTTCCTCGTTTCTAGATTTTTTAGGACACCTTCCCGAGTTAGCAACAACATCGTTTCCATCACCGAACACTAGTTCAACACATCTCCTCCCATTGTGTGGCTAGTCGTGGCTTCTTGTTACGAAAAAAGTGTGGTTCCACCGTAGATAAGGCATAGAAAGTTTGACACAAGTAGCCACAATGGAACGAACGGATACACTTGGAAGCCACAATCTAGCCACAAATTTTCTTAGTCGCTAACCATGGCTAACATTCTTTTAGATGCGAAAAGCCGCAATAAAGCAATGAAAAAACCGTGGCTTTTTCGTTGTTTTCTTGTAGTGTTGATATAAAAATAATGATTTATATTTTTGGCAAGGTCCAATTAATCGTAGTTTCTCTTCATTTCCAAACACGTTTGTTCTATGCTGAAACCAAATGTTTTGGCAAAAATTCGTCTTTCATAACTACCGAGAGTAACAGACTAGACGAAACATCGTCTCAAGCTAGCAACCTGTATTTTCAACCATAAAATACTGGAAAAAACATTAATTAGAAGATGTTGTGGTTTTCCAAAATTAGTTGCTAATTATGTCATAGACATCCATGTTTTTTAAATTGCTCTTCATTTTGTTTATAGTTAGTTAGATCAACTATTTCTTCCTAGCACACATAGAAATACGACATATTTTTTGATCCAATGAAAACAATGATGAGATCAAGATTTACAACAACAAAAAACGATACCAAATTTGTTGAACACTAAAGAAACTAATGTACATTGAAAATTCACTTAATTGACTTTTTCGGTGTAGTTGAGCCTAATAAAATGAATCTTATATCTTCAGTGATTTGCATTTATTGTAAGATATAACACTTGAAAATCAAAACATAAATAGGACAAAGATTGTTTTTTTATTACCTTTTGAATGACTTTCTTCAACACTAGTTCCAAAATTTTGAGTGGTATCTACGAAACTGGAGAATTAGAAACAACCAATAATCCAAAATAAATAGAATAAAAATATTCATAATCAATAACTATCATACTTTTGTAATCTCATATCACAAATATTGAACTTATTTTATGTGGGCTAAACAACCGCATCGTAACCTGTATTTAGAATGAAAAACAATTAGTGGCAAGGTACTACTTCATGTCAATTTATTCATTAATAATGATTTCTATTACTTATGAAATCAATATATAGATCATCTAGATCCAATTAATTCGAACTATACTTGAAAGAAGACTAACCTGAATCCATGCTTCAATAGATCTGAAAGGACTCCAGGTCTAACTTGATTTTCTCCTCCCTTAACATTTTCTTTAATGGTCTCTATGCGATGGAAGAGATAACCCAAAACTCTAATTCTTTTATGTGTATTTGATCGTCACTTTTAACGTGGTAAACTAACCTTTTATAGATCGAGGAATAACTACCGGCCCTTATTTTTATCTTGTATTTTAGTAGATAATTATTTAATAGATAATTATCTCTTTAAAGACATAATTGTGCCTTTAATATAATTATCCAAATACATTATCTAATTTACTACATAAACACATTAAGGGTATACTATAAGATATAATAGGTAAGGATTGAAGGTTATCAATAAGTCCAAATTCTAACTCTTTAACTGAGACTGAACCATCACAGTATCGACTTTAATGTTAGATCAATATTAGAATAAACTTTACCCTCATAATTAAACCGAATATATTTACATATAGGTCAAATAAATATCTTACATTCTCCCACTTAACATTTGTGTCACTTTAATGGTTTAAAATTCAATGATTATAGTGCGCGTTTTTATGTCAAGTCTACCTAATCTTTAATTGATTGAATCATGGTGATTGCGAGTCATTAAACGACATGATTGCTTCCATGTATTAAAAACTAATTCTAATTTTTGTATCCTTATATTGATAAATCAATTAATTCTAAAAAAATCATATGTTATCTCTCACCTTTAAGTATATACTCGTATTATAATGACAACATATTGAATAAAGCAAAAGCATAACTTCTACTGAGTTCTGAATGTCATACACATACTAAGCGCATCACCATGATAAAAGCAAGGATTTAACTATAATACCCATACGTTTTGAACGTGTTGGGTTGTAATCTTTTAGTTAATTTTGCTACCATCATATTTGTTCTTATGTGCTAAAAAACACTCTACGTTTTTACATTTCTTCTTTAACATACCCGTACTTTAGTTCCATGTATTTGGCACACTTTGAGTACTTGTCGTTCTTTGAAAAGAAAACAGCTTCGGACTTAACACGATAGACCTTCAGTGGTTTCTCTATATTGTCGATAATTTGTAGTCGTGAGTTAAAGTTCCACAACTACAATGCATGGATTGTGGCCTCAAAGGATGCCACAAATTCCGCCTCCATAGTGGAAGTAACAATGAGAGATTGCTTTCCACTTTTTCATGGTATTGCTCCCTCATATAATAGGAACAAATAACCAAACGTCGATTTCCTACTATCGACGCATCCATCATAATCTGAAACTGAATAACCAATGCCCTCCAGGTTATCATATCTCTTATATGTAATCATGAACTCTTTAGTGCCTTGCAAGTACCTAAGAACTTTCTTGCAACATTTATGTGCTCCATTCCATGATTGCTTTAATATCAATGCAACATACCAATAACAAAGTTGACATCTGGTCGAATACCTGTCTGAACGTAATTCAGACTCTTAACCACTGACGCATACATAATTCTTTTCATTTTCTTCCGCTCTAATTTGTTTATTGGACATTGCATTTTACTGAACTTGTCCCCTTTCTGAATTGGAGTTTTCCCTAAAGAACATTCCTCCATCATATATCTCTTAAATTCTTATCTATATATGCTTTCTGAGACAAACTTAACAATCTATGTGATATGTCATGCAATATTTTTATTTCAATCACATAAAATACCTCACCCATATCTTTCATTTCAAAGGTCTTAGACAGACACTTCTTTATATCATGTAGCATACCCATGTCATTTGCAATGTTAAAAATATCATCAATATATAAGTCTAAATCCACCAACCGTATGACGTAATGGTATCATTAAACTTTAAGTACCATTGTCTAGAAGTTTGTTTTAGTCCATATATCGTCCTCGGCTTACATACCAGATGTTCATTTCATGTGACCACAAACCCTTCAGGTTGGTCCATGCCTACTTCTTCCTCAAGCTTTTTGTTTATAAATAAAGTTTTCACATCCATTTGGTGAAGCTCAAGCTCATAATGAGCCACGAGAGCCAAACCAATCCTTAGAGAATCATTTTTGAAATCAGAGAGAATGCCTTTTTATATATAATGCCATCCTTTTGGGTAGCCACTAATAATTCGTGGCTATAGCGTGGCTATTCGCCTTGTTTCTTGTAGTGAATGCCCCTGTAATTTCTTTACACTAAACCCTAAAACCCGAAACCCTAGACCCAAAACCCTAAACCCTAAACCGAAACCCTAAACCCTAAACCCGAAACCCTAAACCCTAAACCCTAAACCCTAACCCTAAACCCTCCATTAGGTCAACTAAAAAGATACCTAGATGTGTGGAAGGTAGTTTAGTCTTTCCATTAACCTAAATGTCTATAAAACAAAAAATTAGTTTTTGGGTCTAAAAAACTGAAGAAGACCCACCAATTGTCTAAAATAGCCAATTTCTCAAAAAAAATTGAATCATAATTTTTTGTAAAATTTTAAATAATTTATAATGAGAAAATACACTAAAACATTCGTAATGAAGTTATTTAATATTAAATAAATTCAAACTTATTTTTATAAAAATAATTTTCAAATAAAAAACAAAAAACTATAACTCATTGAAAAATTAAGACTGAAACTAAAAGATTAAAAATAAATTAACCATTACAGTGTAAATTAGGAATATTTTTTAATATAATTGTTTTTTTCATAAAAACCAAATGATTTAGTCTCTTTGGTTATTTATTTAATAGTTATGGTATACATAATACATATCATATAACATGATCACATGTTGTGAGGGGTCCTTATAATAATTTAAATTTGTAATTGTTTTTTCTTCTCATTAATTTATATAAATATGGAGAAAGATATGGCGTTAGTCTTGAGTTGATATTAATACATTTGGGCCACACTTAATGTTCTCAACTTTGCCAAGAAATGTGTGAAAGGAAAATTGTATCTCCATATCTCAACCGGTACTTAGTTTTAAATATTTCATTTTTTTACCAAATCATATGTAATTTTATTTTATCTTTTTTTTTAACTTAGTCAAATATAATTATATTATGTGACTGAATATTAACAATTTTAGAGCTACATAAATTTTAAAATTTGGTATTTTTATAGCATATGTTTTCGGAGAAAAATTCTGACTTGAAGAAGAGAAAATATTCAAAATGGGAGAAACAATTAAAGAAAATGAGACGATTAACTGTACAAAAAATTGTGACAAATTTATCACGTATTCCTTAAGAAAAATAAACCAAATTGTACTTGATGGTTTTATGAAACAAAAAATGTTATAAATGTTACAAAAACATTTTTTTACAAAAATCATCATGTTTTATAACATATTTTAAAAAAATCATCATATTTTATAACATTTTTTTTACAAAAATCATCATATTTTATAACATTTTTTACAAAAATCATCATATTTTACAACATTTTCTGAAACCAATTAAGCCAGCCGCCCGTTCTGATTCGGTGGATTAACCCGTAACCAACCTATGGGCTTTTAGGCCCATTTAAACGACCCTATTATTGACAATAGTTGGTAAAAAAAATCAATATATCTAACACTATTAACAATTCCTAAAACTAAAAATATAAAACCAATATCTTCAAACATTGGGCTGAAATGTAAAAAAACTTTAAAATTTGGCGTTTTTATTGATTAAACTCTCACTTTTGAAAAGTTGTAAGAAAATCTCTAACATTTTTTTTTGGCAAATTAAACTTTACCATTAAAATGACACTTTATCGGTGTTTTCATAAAAAAACACCAAAAAAACACATAAAATTGATCTAATAACATATCCAAAATCCTAAAATTTACAAAAAAAAATTAAAATTTTTTTAAAACAAGAAACAAGAATATTTATTTAATTTTAAATTAATTTTAATTGTTTTACGAGGAATTACCTAAAAATGTCATAATTTAAGATTTTTTGCAAATTTGCCTTTTGAGTGAGAGTTTACCAATTATACCTTGGGTCTATTGTTATGATATTTTTGCAAAAAATACTTCAATGAGAACATTTTTAAAAATCAATTATCTAAAATGCCCTAATTCTATATGTTTTTACAAATTTGTCATAAAGTGTTAGGGTATATTACTTATAATGTTGGGTATGATGTTATGGCATTTTTGCAACAAATACTTGAATTAGGGTATTTTTGCAAAAAAATGCTTGAATGAGGGCATTTTTGCAAAAAAGGTTTGAATGAGAGCATTTTTGCAAATCCCCCTTATTTTACAATGCTTTTAAATTTAAATTTAAACATGTAATATATTTTTAAAAAGATTAAAATGTAAAAACAATCAAATTAAATATTTTAAAATTTTGTTTTTTTTAAGCATTCTAAAAACAACCAAAATGTGAGGTTATTAAAAGTTAAATTTATAATTCATTTTTTTCTATAATTTCAAATTATTTATAATTATTCTGTTAATAATTATAATAAAAAATTAATCTAAAATTTGAAATTAAATATAAATCAAATACAACTTTTTTTTAATGTTTTTAAAATTTTTGGTGAATCTTAGGCCTTCGGTTAGGTTACTAGCCGAATTTTAAATATTTTTTTGGACAAAACATAGTCGTTTTGGTATTGGCTAAAAAAAATGTGTTTTATTATCCGTTTCTCATTTTAACAGCAGAATTTAATTTTTGTTATTTTAAAACGTGAGAATTTAATTTACATATTTTCAAAAGTGAGATTTAATCGGTGAAAATGGCAAACCCAAAAATTGTTTTTGCATTCATCCCTCAAGTTTGAAATACCTTTCTCTACAACTTGTATGTGTCGAAAACTTATATAGTCCTTGATTGCTCATATATTGCCTTCATATTTATCGATTTTAATTTCAAAATCATTTCGTACATTAATTAATACATTTAATGTATGTAAACATTTAATCCTTCCATCTTGGCTTGATTTTTCTTTCTTTATTTGGCTGATTGCAATTAATTACCCGATGCTGTATTGAAATCTTAGAGATGTATTGAAATCTAATTTATCAGCTTAAATTTGTTGTTAGAAAGAGACATAAATTAAATTCTAGTGATTTGAAACAAAAATTAACTTAAAACAAGCCAAAAACGTAATTATAAATTATTTCATTTGGTTTTAAAATTCGTAACTAAGGAGAGCCACTGGCCCACTGCAAATTTAATATTTCACAGATAAAACTTTAAGTTCTATAAATGTTACAAATTAGTGGCCACTATCTAAAATATGTAAAATTTCATCGTCAAATTTCTACCTTCTTACGGTGCACGACTTAATTTGTTATATTTATGTTGGTCTCAGTTTTTAATTAAGAAAAAAACGAGTTATAAGAAAAGTATATTTTATTTTTAAAAAATGTTAAATTACGTGATCGTGTTTGGCGCGACGAGAGATGACATTAAATTACGTAAGAAACATTCCATTACGTAGTTGAAATATTTATAACATTTACTAAATATTTTTAAACACTTACTATTAACATGGCAGAACACATGGAAGAATAAAATACTTTGTTGTGTTTTTAATATGTAAAATACATATTAAATATTTAATTCAATTTAAAAAATTGTGAAATTTATCTTTAATTGCTCTCATCTCACCTTCAAATGCTATCTAAATCTTTAACAAAGTTAGCAAAACAAAGTGTGATTTATTTTAAGAATGATATTCAAAAAAATAGTTTTTTCCCCTCTTTTAAAAAATAGTTATTCAATTAAACATAATTTTAAATTTTATTCAAAATTACATTTAATTTAATAATTTTTATTTTAAATAATTAATAAACGAAATTATTGAAAAAATATTTGACAAAATTTTGCCATAAAGATGAAGAATGTTCATTTTTAGTTTGTTTTAAATGATATAATAGACCAATTAAATTGTAAAATTAATGTTTATAGAAAAAAGGAAATTGAAAAAGTGAGAACGTAATCAAAAAGAACAAAAATAAATTAAAAAAATATGTATAAAAATTAATGTCTAACCTTTTATTTTTACATAAGTGTTCATACAGTGAGTCTTCCATTTACAAAACAAAATATATATTAAAATAAAAGAAAGAAATGGATGAAAAAGTCTCATATTAAAAAAGAGAGACAATAGGAGAATTAAAAAAAAAATAGAGATAATTTGCATAAAAAACGTTTAGAGATAACCAATAAAAGTTATGGGGTGATTGGGTGACAAACTTTTAAGATTGTATCGTGATTAACAACATTCAAAGTTTTCGCCATTTAGACTTTCAAGATTTTTTTCATTTAACCGTTTTTGAACTCTAAATTTTAGTTTTTCTTTTTTCATTTAAGATTTTCTTTTTAAAAATCACAAATTTGTTACTTTTAAAACTGTAATATTTTTTCTTTTTAATGAAATATTTTTCTAAACAAAGATTATTAAGTATGAAAACAATAATAAAAAACAATATTTTTACATGGAAATAAAAAACGAAACTAAAAAAATTACTATTACTATCAATAGTAAAAAAATTAATTTATTACTATAACATATTTATAGATCAACTTAATTGTTTTATCTTCTATAGTTTAATTTTTATATATTCAATATTTTGAAGTTAATTTGTTTTTTCTATAAGATATTTATTAAATGATTAAAAAATGAATTCAATGCAATTTGACCTTATTTTATATCATTAATTAAGTCTAACATCTTTTGTTACCAATCATACTTTTATAAATACTTTTTGGTATAGCAACAATCGTTATAGTTAATACATTTAAAGCTAAAAGTTTAAAGTAACAGCCAACAATCACAGTCTCTACTAATCAACTCCTCGTTTAATTTTTATTGTGTAGAAAATTTAATTTTTTATTGTAAGTGATGATGTTAATACGTCAAGATCATGGAATTGTGGGAATGGTTTAATATTTAGACTATTTATAATAAATTTTTTTGTTTAACGTGGGAATAATTTCAATTTTTAGAAGAACACGAGAATAATTTTAATATATTTTTTATTTGAAAAATTGTGGTGTTGACCCATAAAGAAAATGACGTATCAAGAAGAGAAAGATAAGAAATTAAGGGTTTAACTAATATTAATATTAATTTTTGTCTTGAATGTCTCTATTTTATATAATAATGTTATAATACACCTCAAATCTCATATGTGTCTCCCAAATGGAAGTTCCAATTGGACATAAAAACCGGAACTGAAGAACCAGACTGAAACTAAAAGGTTCAGGCGTAAAAGAGTTATTGGATTTTAAATCCGGGATCCATGAATACTGGATAGTAATCGGAATCAAACCGATATTCATTGTGTATCCAAAAGAGCCATAATATTTTTCTGGGTATTTTTTTGGGTTTCGAGTATTTTTTCGGGTAATTTTTTGGTTTTTTAGATAATTTGTAAGTTTTTCGGATATTTTTAGGATATTCTTATAAGTATTCCAACCCGAACGAAAATCAAACCGAAATCTTAAAAAACCCAAACTATATAATCATGAAACCAAAAAACCCAATGGACACCCAATGAAATCTTGGTTTACAAAACCGTCAATGCCAGAATCTCTCTTCCCACGTCACACCTTTCACTTTCTTCTTTTGTAATATTTATTTCTTAATAATCAATTCAAACACGTTAACTTACAATAATCGAATCATATTAAGTTAACCAATTATTTGTATAAAAATAATCTTCACATTTTCCACTCTTTAAAAAAAATATTTTTGTTAGGTTTCAATTTTGATTTTGAGAATTAGTCATGAATTGATGGGTTAAATTAGTAATAGATGTATGGAATAAAATAATACTAATCAAAGTTTGGGAACATTTAAACTTAATATTGTAGTGTAAAAGTAACTTTGAAATGTTAGAGAGTTTTTTTTCTTAAGGTTAATGATTTTTAAAAAATTTATATAAATAAATTATATTTTACAAGAACTAATGAATGGCACGTTTTGCTATGCATTATTTTCTTTAAAAATACGAAATCAACTAACCTTTTTTTTCTATATTTAATTCTCACATTGTATTTTTTTTCAAACTATATTTTTTTTATTGTATATGCACTCTAAAGAATACACACGAAATCAACTAACCTTTTTTTATTGGGCTGTTTACACTTCATAACAAAAACAGAAATTTTTGTGTTATATCATGGTAGTTTCCTGATTTATAGACAAAATTCAATTTTAAAATTTTAAAATGATTTCATAAGAAACAATTAAAAAATACCTTATTTATTGAAAAAAAACGGTTTTTTTTTTATAAGTTTTCCTAAACAATCTCTGAAATCTAATTAAGAGTTATATGGTACATATGAACCTAAATTTGAGTTATATGTCAAAAATTACAATTTAAAAAATTTAGTTATCAAAATTCAAGATTTATGGAAACTAGTTTAATAGTTCAAATTCTCGCTGCTAATTATGCGATTTTGTTTAACGTCGTAGATAGTATTTCAGCACATTCAAGAAATTTAGAGTTTTATTTGACTAAAATTTAAAAATTGAGAATGTTATTTATTTTTACCACACATAAAGTATTAATTTAACACTTGACAATAATAAAGTATATTTTTGAAGAATTACCTAAAATGTTATAATTCAAGCATTTTTTTGTAAATTTATTTTCTGTGTGAAGGTTTACCAATTATACTCTTGGGTCTATTGTTATAGTATTTTTACAAAAAAAAAATATTTGAATGATAATATTTTTAAAAATCAATTATGCAAAATGCTCTAATTCAATACGTTTTTACAAATTTGTCATTAAGTGTGAGTGTAAACCACTTATAATGTTGGGTATAATGTTAAGACATTTTTGCAAAAAAATATTTGAATTAAGGTATTTTTGCAGCAAAAACTTAAATGAATGCATTTTTACAAAAAAAAACTTAATGAATACATTTTTGCAAGTCCCCTATATTTTTTTTTTTTGTTATTTTCCTATTTTATGTAATATATTGAGGGGCGGACACAGTTACCAACGAAGAGATGCCTGAGGACATTGAATTAAGTTTTTTTTTCTTTGTCGTTTTTAAAATTTCTAATTAATATAAACTAAAATTACATTGGCGCACCCATTAAAAGTTTGATAGTGCCACTCGAATTTTATTTTCTTTTGAAAAGTAATTTCTATATTTATAGACAACCCATTTTTATTATTTTTTAAATGTAAATTATAGCTAGTTTATAAAAAAAGTAACTCATTATTATCTAGATTTTATTTGAAACAAAAAATGAAAAATAATTATTTATATGTATTTATGTTTTAAATAAAAAAAATTTAATAGTAATGATCTTTTGGAAAAAAAAAACATAATGATTTTTTAATTGTTTGCTATTTTTCTTATGATTATAACATTTTATTATAATATATGTTTTTATTGCTTTATTTTTTGTTATTATTTGTTTGTTCGTAAGTTTATCTATTTTCTATTATTATTAAAAAAATATGTACGAAAAAACATAAATTTAAAATTAATTTTAGTCTTATCCTCAAAAATATAGTTTACTTAAATAAAAATATTTAATATTATATTTAATTAATAATTTTTTTTATTATATCTTAATTAATAAAAAAACTTTTGTACTCCCGGTCAAAAATCTTTCTGTATCCAACCTTAATTATATTGCAATAATGATTTTGGTTAAATTTTCTTATTTTTTAATCGTGATTTGGATTAATATTATATATTTGAAATAAGTCATAAATATATTTCAAAAATAAATAAAATATGAAAAATTTATAATTTTATTTTTAGTATGATATTAATATTTTAAATTTCAATCATTTGACAAATTTATTTTACGTAGAATGCCACATTAGGTTGTTTCCACCGGGTACTATAACTTTATTTTACTCTAGTACTATAACTTTATTTACTGATTTTAACCAAAAATTTTAAGTCATTTTTCATATTAATTAGTATAATAATGTAAACCCACTTGGTATTAAATTTTTAAGCCAAAGAGGGTATTTTGGACTTTATGTTTAGTGTTGATGTGTGCCTATATAAGCTCTCGAGTGTTTCTCTGTTACATATCATTTCTTTATTATTACTTTAAATTAATAAGCAAATGGAACTCAATTATGTTCAATTTCTTCAAAACAAGACAATCCTTGTTACCGGCGCTACCGGTTTCCTTGGCAAAGGTATGCTTCTTCACTAATTTGCAAAATAATGATTAATTAATTAATATATATATATATATATATATA
>ASZG01036125.1:0-14639 GCA_000411095.1 Aethionema arabicum
TTTTTTTTTTAATTGAAAAGGGTACTTTGGGGTTTACATTAATATTGGGCTACAGAAATTAAAAACGAAAATAGAAAGCCACTTAGTGTATTATGGGCTTTTTGGAGGTTAGTGGACATCAATTCCTCTTTTTTTTGTTAATTGAATTTTATTCAATTATTTTGAGATAATATTTTTTTCCCAATATAATATTTGGAAAATATATTTCTTTTTCTATATATATCCTTATTTAAGTGTACAAAAAAAATATCCTTATTTAAAACTATAAGATTCTCTTTTTTTTTTTTGACTCAACTATAAGCTTCTAAAATAATTAAATGCAAACATGTAAAACACTACCTATACAAAAGTAGAATTCACCACATGTCACTTTTGTTTTCAACCTATATGGTATATATAAAATGGTTTTTACGGAAGAAGTCTTTAATTTATTATTAATAGCCAGAAAATTATTTTATCAGCGTAAAAATGAATTTAATAATACTTAAGTTTATAACAATTTATATATATATATATATATGTGGGATTTGTTTTGATATTACCTATATGATCAAGTACTCATATATTTAAATTTTAAAGTATATTTAATCAAGTACGTGTATTTCACAAAAATACTAGGAAAATTACGAAAATACATTTTTTTATCGATATCCCCTGTTTTACACAAAGAAAATATTAAAATCTTTAAATTTATCTTCTACAAATGTGATATCCCCAAATTTAAGATTATCCATCTTAGAAAAATAATTAGAGAGTTTTTTTTCCATGTTTTTGAAATCAAACAAAATCCTTTAGCCAATATATTACACTAAAACCCTTTTGGTTACAGCCTCCTTGGTCCAAAAAGCACAAAGAAGAATGATTCTTATTAAGTTACATTGCAAATAGACAGAACAAGTACCTCAAGCTGCCATTGTCCTACTCGTCATCATCATGTATACGTGTTCGGAAGATGAAGTCTTCTCCCTCCAGTTCCTCTTGATATAGGCATATTGATGGACCATTTTTGGATCTCTTCTCTACTTCTTCTGCATCATCTTGCGTTCTCTTTCCCTGTAAACACATGTCCGCTCTTTCTTTAACAAAACATGATACAGAAAACATCATATACTCTCAGTCTCTCACAATATCATAAGTTTGGTTTAGGCAAAGAACACAAATTGTATCATAGGATCATGAAACTAGATTGGAAATTGCACACTCAACCCTACCAAATCAGATCTCAATATTTAATGTCTCTGGTTGGATTTTTGTTGGTTCTTGAATCAGGTGGTATCAAGTAGAACGAGTTTTTTGTGATCCTAACTCTTCAATTAAAGCATTTTGGTAAGAGCGTGTGGTGGTTGGATGTGGTGCTACTTAAAGCTAATTAAAATAGAGAACAAAAGCTGACCCTTGACTTAAGCAAGGATTGTTTGAAACTGACCTTCCTCAAGATATAGAAGAAGTAGTGAAAGCCGTCGCCAAAAGTGTTGTACTCTACGGACCAAGTAAATTTGGGGTGGTTAAACAATGGACGTCTGAAATGGGGCTGCAAGAGAAATACACATACAGGGTAACAAAATTCAGAGCTAATAGTTGTGTGAATGCAAGAATATGATATGAATATTTGCTTTTGTTACCTGGCCGAACGTAATGGAAATGAAAATCCCATCTGGTTTCAGAACTCGGTGAACTCCATCAAGAGTTGCCATGACTTTGGTAACAGTTTCTTCACGAGGATTCCATGGATCACCAGCATCAACAAACAGTACATCCTTTGCGAAAGAAACAAGCAACTCATGACCTTAGTTTCAAGAAACTATAATCTACAAAGCCAAATCACAAATCCTAAACTGCCAAACAGAGTGATCGGTAACAGGTTTTACCATGGTCCCTTTCTCAATAACCACATCAAAACACTCGTTGTTAAATGGGAGGTCTAGCATGTCAGCTTGCAGCACTTTTATTTCTGAGTAGAAGGTAACAAGAGGCACAAAATATCAAAGTCTTACATCACATATTAACAAGTCAAGTGCACTTCAACGAGCAAAACAAAGCAGTAGCAGGAACAACTAATGGAAAACTATCAGATTACAAAAAAATGGTACGCCATGCCAAGTAGAATAAATTAAAGACTCAATTCAGTGCTTGTTTCCACAATTAGAAGAAGTAAATCATTGGTTAATTTCAGATCGAGTATACTCTCAGTAATACCTTTGTATCCTTTTGGCAACAACCGACTCTGCATTTTCTCTACCGCAACCGCAGATAAATCTATGCAAGTAATATCAACGATTCCGTCCTTGTACAACTCTTCACACAACTGAGAGTTCCCACATCCTAGTTCCAAGACCTATTACACCAATCAAAACTCAAATCACGCAACGAATCAAAGGACACTTTTAAGTTCAGCTATGAATCTCGGCAATCATCGATCAAAATGTGAATGTAGCGTTCATAGCTCTATAACTGGAACTACAAAGAGAGAGAAGGAATGTACGGAGGAAGAGAGTTTGATGTTAGATTTGATGAGATGCTGGAAATGAGAGTAGTCCTTGAACCATTCATAGTGTTGTTCGGTAGAGAATCTCTGGTCCCTGAATTATCGCAACATTAAGAAACACGGTAAAGAGGGAGAAATAGAGAAGAGATGGCGCCGCTTGGAAGCAATTCGTACCAGTAGTGAGGGTCAAGGTAGGTCAGAGCAGAAGGAGGAGCGGCGGGATTTGTGCCGCCAGATATATTCTCCATCGCTCTCCTTGTTCAACCCCGAAGAACGTAAAATCCCTTTTACCTGTTAATCTGTCGTTGCTTTGTTTTGTTAGTGTTGCATTGAATATAGCTAATGGGCCTAAGATCAATCTGACCCTTTTTTAAAGCCCACTTTTATTTTATTTTTGTTTTCTCTTTTTTTTTTTTCTTTTTATCTTTGACATAAAGGTCCATTAGTTAGTACAAATTAAAATCTTCTTTGTTTCTTGTTGGTTTATTTATAGTTTAGGTTCATGATTTAATTAAACCGGTTTAAATAATTCGGTAATTATTTATATGTGAAAAAGTGTATCTCTTCTTTTGGTTTTTTTTATAAAGAAGCATATGATATTCAATACAAAATTGCACACAAGACAGACCATATTTTTCCGTAGAGAGTTTTAGAGAGAAAAAACATTGTAGAGAGAAAAACGTTTTAGAGAGAGAAAGTTTCAAGAAATCTTGGTAAAGAGAGATTTAAACTATGATCAATAGGAGATTTCCATTATGATTTCTTATCCGATCTCATTGTCAAGTTTTTGGAGCAAAATCATGTTTTATCGTCACTAAACTGATCAAAGCTATGTAATCGATTTAATGTTTCCACATATAAGATTTACATTTCCAAGCTTCCCCGTCTTGGAGAGGCTTCTGCAAGACTGCAAGGGGTTAATGGAAGAAGAGTTCTTACTGGTTTGGATGTTGATGGAACAAGTAAAAGCTGAGGAAGAGCTCCGCATAAAGGGAACAAAAAAGGTATCATTTAGACCAACTACATAGGGGATCACAACTGAAAGAGACGGGAGACTCAACATCTGTAACAACTGTGGGAATAAAGGACATGTAGCTAACAATTCTTGGGGTAAGAGATCTGATGAAAAAGTTTCTAGGAACCCAAGTGAGACTCCTATGGAGTCTGAAACTCCTACAACAACCAACAGAAATTTCCATGTAAAGAAATTTCTTCCGGTACGTGTTAGATAAGTCGATGTTGGAATAAAGTGTGGCTGCTGGTGAAGACGTGTCCCTCACGTAATAGTCTTCTACACATTAATTGTTTTGTTTCTATGTTAATTTAGAGATATTATACTTTGACGCAGTCAACTCTTAGATAATACGTAGAAGACTTATACATGTAAATAAATATAAATCTAGAATAAAACCCATCAAGAATCTAAAAAAAACACTCAAGAATCAAGAAAAATCCATCAAACAAATCTCACTTTAAGCCATGGCAAAGACTTGTTCTTCCTCTAGATCACACTTCTCCTTCTTCTTCTTCTTCATCTTTCTTCTAATAATTTTTGATCTAGCTTTCGCACAATTCACCGTCGATATAGACAGTCCCGTGTGGGAGATCGCACCAAATGGTTCTTGTTTATCACAACAAACTAACTTTATCGGTTCTGTTTTCTCCGACAACCTTAACCGTTTAGTTTCTTCAATCCCTTCTCTCACTTCCAACACTTACGGATTTTACAACATCTCCAACGGTGTAGATCAAGACCAAGTCTTAGCTATTGGATTCTGCAACAGAGTAGTCCCTAAACTCGATTGTCTTAACTGTATATCACAAGCTGCAGTCTATCTCACCACACAGCTTTGTCGTGGTTATAGAGAAGCTTACTTGCGTTCCACGAAATGTATGTTTCATTACTCAGACAAACAAATCTTCGGGAAACTTGAAACAAACCCTTTATTAGAAGCACCAAATCCAAACAACGCAACAGGAGATAGAAACGAGTTTATCCGATTACAAACCGAGTTACTTAACCGACTTAGAATCGAAGCTGCAACAGGTGGACCATTAAGGAAATATGCTCAAGGAAATGGCGATGCTTCTCCACCTTATAGAAGATTCTTCGCTTCCACACAGTGTAGACCAGATTTGTCTGAAAAAGATTGCATTGACTGTCTTGAATATGGCTTCAGGAATGCTACAAAAGGACGAGTTGGGATCAGATGGTTTTGTCCCACTTGTCTATTTCAAATCGAGAGTGACTTAAGATTCTATCGTCTCCAATATGAGCTTGATACTACAACAACTAAACCAGGTAAACTGTACATATATAGTGGTGGAATCTGAAAAAAAAAATAATGGTGGCCATAACAATTTTTTTATCTTAAAATAACTGTATAAACTTTATAAAAAAAAAATACATCACCACCGATGTTCTAAAAAAAATTCATCACTAATATATATCTCAAATTTCTTATTAATGAAACTTACTAGTTTGTAATTACTGGAGTAACAAACTGAAATAAAAACATATTCCCTACGTCTCAAAATAGATGATTTTTTTGAAAATTTATTTGTTTCATATTAGTTTATTTAGTAGGGTTTTTAATTTAATTTAAATAATTTTTTTGTGAATTTCAGAAACTAAATTAAAATTTTACTAGCTTATTGGTTGTTAGGTGATTTTTTTATAGAAAATTGTTGAAAAATTATTTATATTGATTGATTTATTGATTTGTGTACAACCCTTTAAAAATCATCTAATATGAAAGAGAGAGAGTATAATTTATCACTTCAACTGTTAACACAAACTTGATTTTAATGACAATAATCTATGACCGGAAGAGCCAAAAAAAAAAGAAGGAGAAGTCAAATATGCATGTTTAACTTATTTTTAATGGGTTATTTTTAATATTTAAGTTATTTATGATGAATTCCGGTGGACTATTACTTTAGTAGTTGATATCATTAGTAAACTACAACTAAATATATGGAGGTCAATAATTTTTTTGAATGTGGGTCAACTTAAAATAAAAAACTAATGTTATTAGCACATCAAGAAACGAGTTTCTTGTTTTCTAAGCAACTTTATAATATTGTGTTAGGAAATGAAAAACCGAGAATCATCGTGGCCATAGTTGTTCCTGTTGTTTCTGTCATTATCTTAGCTTCTCTTTGCTTCATACTGACAAGGAACAGAAGAACAGCAATACAGAGACTCGGAGGTAAAACAAATAAAATGATATCTTTAGATGTATGAATTGGATATAGACAGGACCGACCCTGAAAATACTGGGCCTGAAGCGAAATTTGAAATTGATTTTAGGATTAGATGAGGATGGAGAAAACACTAATATTGCTGATACTCAATTATTACGACTCGATTTCGATACTATTAAAGCATCAACTAATGATTTCTCTCGTGAGAATCAACTTGGAGAAGGTGGCTTTGGTGCAGTCTATAAGGTTAGTTTACTTTAATTCATTTTTATAAGCCTTGAACTTTGCCGCTTTTCTGAAAAAAAAAAAAAATCCAAACGTTAATTTTGGTTTTTGAACCCTTAATATATTTTAAAACGATTCTTTTAAGTGGCTTTTTTGTTTTTCTTTTGTATTTTAACAAAACGTATCACTTCGATTAAACAATCTAAACGTCTCTATTACGATGTCGTTACTCTTCCACTAGAAAGACTTAAAAAAACTTTGATTTTGAAAAGTTGGGATAGGCTTGGCAGTTCGGTTCCGGTTTGGTTTAGGGTTCTTCGGTTTCATGACTATAGGATCCTATATTATGGTTCAGTTTCGGTTCGGACATCTCTTGGTTCGGATACTTGATAAGAGAACTGTAAAATACTCAAAAAAATCGTTTTGAGTTTGGGTTCGAGTAATTACCCGAAGAACCGAAAAAACAACAAAATAACCAAAGAATAAAGAGGCAAATTTGTGTAAAAAATAGGGTCTATTTTTTTTGTTGGCCTCCAAACTCCAAATCAGTACATATTTGATTTTTTTTTTTTGACAAAATCAATACATATTCTTTATGTTGGGGTAAGAGTCTGAGACCAATAGAAGCCTAAATATGGATGTGTTAAAACAAAAAAACCTTTGGTTCATTTCGGATATCCAATAGATCTCGGATAGTAATCGGATAGTAATTGGATCCGAACTGATAATCATGAATCCCAAGTTTCAGATTCAATAGGATCTTTTGCTTGGAACCGAACGGAACCGTATTTTTTTTTTGGTTCGGTTTGGTTCTTCGGGTCCGGTTTTTATGCCCATCGCTAAGCTTGGAAATGAGAATAAAAAATCAAATTGAAAATATATATATTTTTTTTTCACAAAAGCGGAAAAGATTCAGGGATCATTTCATCAAAATCTCTTTTATTTTTATATATATTATATGATGATATATATTAATTATATTGATGATGGTGGTGATGATGATGATGATGCAGGGTGTTATTGGTAATAGAGAAGAGATAACTGTGAAGAGATTATCAATGAAATCAGAACAAGGAGACAATGAGTTCATCAACGAAATCACATTGGTTGCAAGACTTCAACATCGGAACTTAGTTAGACTTTTAGGTTTTTGTTTAAAAGGAGAAGAAAGACTTATAATCTACGAGTTCTTCAAGAACACAAGTCTTGACCGTTTCATATTCGGTATAGTATCACCACATCTTAGCTCAACATTACTTTACCATTTTACTTTGTATTTTTTATGAAATTGAATTATTTTTGTTTAATGTAAACTCTCAGATTCAAATCGGGTAAAATCGCTAGAGTGGGAAACACGTTATAGAATCATCTCAGGTGTTGCTCGTGGTCTTCTTTATCTTCATCAAGATTCTCGTTTCAGAATGATTCATAGAGATCTTAAAGCAAGCAATATTCTTCTAGACGACCATATGAACCCTAAAATTGCTGATTTTGGAATGGCTAGATTGTTTGAAACAGATCAAACAAGTCAAATTAGGTTTACAAGCAAGATTGCAGGAACCTAGTAAGCTACAACATTCATTACTTTTTTTTTCTTTTCAAGTCTCAAACTATTTTCTTTGGTGAAAAACCCACTTAACTATTAAAATAGCATTTTTAGCCCTATATTTTAATAACTGAAATCTCAAATTTAAACTTAAAATGATAGTCGGATTAAATTTCGGTTACATTTTTTGGTTTAATTTTGATTGCTTTAATATTTGTTTAGAGTTTAATTTTGTTTTTTTTAAAATATACTTATTTAAAATAAACTCGGTGATCAAAATTTAGAGTTTTTTTTTCCACATGTGGGCCACAAAACCGGTCCCATTAGCTCATCATGTGGATTACAAGCTCGTTCCACTAGTTGAAACACAAATCAAATGCAGTTTTCCGTTGTTTGCTGAATTCAAACCCGAGTGCTACGAGAGAATTTACAGTAGAAGAATCAAAATTTAGAGCTTAGAAAATCATTTTGATAGTTTACAGAAATAATTGGGCATTAAAATACCATAATCCAGAAAAAACCCCTAATTTTTTTTTTTTGATTTGGTGGTTGCAGCGGTTACATGGCTCCAGAATACCGAATGAATGGACAAATCTCAGTGAAGACAGATGTATACAGCTTCGGAGTTTTACTCATTGAGATTATTACAGGCAAGAAAAACAATTGGTCTCCTCCAGACCAAACCTCACTTTTCCTCATTAGCTATGTAAGTCACTCAAACCAATCTATTAAATTTTAATTTTCGGTGATGTATATATATACACTGGCAGGGCAATTATAGTATTTAAGGTGGTCAACGGACTCACGTGAAAAAAAAATTACAATGTTCGTTTTATTTAATATTTTAAATTGATCCACGTCAGAAAATAATATTGACCCCATACATTTTAATTTAACTACAATCCCTAATTACATTAAATATTAATCTATTAGTCCATCATTCATCACATATAACTTAAATATTAAAAATTAATCCATTAAAAAGAACTTAAACCTATTGATACAAATATTTTAGAATATATTAGAGGTGACTTATTTTTTGGAACATCGGTAATATATTTTTTTTGTATAGAGTTTATGTAGTTATTTGAAAATTGAAACATTATTATGATCCCGATATATAACTGAATTGTATATATATATATTGGAGAGAAGGGAAAGTGATGAAGATAGTGGATGAAAGTTTGTTAGAGAAAAGTGGTGGTGTATTAGTGAGGAGATGATGAATTGCATACACATTGGATTATTGTGTGTGCAAGAGAAGGAAGAGTGCAGACCAACAATGGCGTCTATAGCCGTAATGCTTAATACCAATTCATATACATTACCCACACCTTCAAATCCTGCCTTTTACTTACACAATGCAGCAGCAGTTTCTTTGAATTTTGTTTCAAACTCCGACTTAGATCCTCGTTAACTTCTTGCTATAAATGTATATGTATTTTTTTTTTATTATCTCAGTGTATATGTATTTGAGTGTAGTTGTTTGTCTTTATTTTTGTTTCCATTTATTAATTTTTATTACGTTTTGAACAAGAAGATTTTCAAAAATGTTATAAAATTAGACCCAAAAGTATAATTCGTATACATTATGACAAATTTGTAAAAACGTATCGAATTAGGACAAATTTGTAAAAACGTATCAAATTAGTGCATTTTGCATAATTAATCCTCAAACTATTGACTAAAGATGTAAAATAGACTTGTGTATCCTTATTTATCATTAATTAGGTTTGATTTACTCTCTGCAACATAGTGAATTTAAATCCAGGTATCTAGAGTAAATAACTAATCACTTGTGCTATTTTATTCAAACAATTATGTATAAATTCTATTATAACATTAATTTTATAGTATCAATATATAAATTGTAAATTCAACATGGGTGACATAATTTAGAATAAAAATAAATACATAGTTGAAACAATCTATCAAAAATTAAATTTTACTTTTTTTGGTAAATTTCCTACATAGTTAAACATAGACATGTATATATAATATATTTAATATCATATTAAGAAGATTTTATAAAATATGTCTTATTTCTTACCTCTTTTAATTATATGTATGTATACCTGAATGTGTTGACTGTAAAAATGTCACGTTGGCGTTCCAAAAAAAAAAAGGACATTTTAATTCCATGTCCACGTGGTTGGGTCCGTTTAACATTATTTTCTTTTTTATTCCATGTTTAAAATATTTTTCTAAAATCGAGTATTTATTTATTTTTAAATATGATATATATATATATATATATATGGTCGAGATAAATTGCGGACCATCAATTTTACAGTCAGCCTTCATTGCATCTCTTGACTCTCGCCATGGCTGGTGCGCTCCAGTTCTGCCAATTATGTGTCCGCCCGGATACCTTTATGCTGGAGAATCATCGGTCTGGATCTGGATACCTTCTCCGCCGGAAACCTGTGTCAGTTCGGTGCTCGTCTGGTGATGAGAACACTCCTTCGCCATCGGTGGTGTTTGACGCCGATTTTGATGCCAAGATTTTCCGTAAGAACTTGAGCAGAAGCGAGAATTACAATCGTAGAGGTTTTGGTTACAAGGAGGAGACACTCAAGCTCATGAATCGCGAGTACACCAGTAAGTTCCCTTCGCAGATTTTTCTGATTAACTGTAGCCGTAACTTATTGGAAAATACTCCACGGGTTAATTGAGCTGTATACGCGTAAGCAAATGGATAATCCTTTCGAATTTTATTGCCGAATTTAGGGAAACGACTAGAGAAATCGGATTGTTCTTTAGGTTCTCAAAATGATGTTTCTGCAGATTTTTGAAGTTCCACGAATTCATGGACGCTCGATTGAATTATATGCCGTCTAGTTTCTAGTAAATCATGTGAAAATTAATTCAAGTGTTTGAATCTGTGTTACTGATGAGTTTTTGTTGATTCATTAGCTACTTATCAAAATTAGGAGAAGGATTTCTTTTGCAATATCAGAAGATGTTTGAATTAGCGAATTCAACGGGATTTTCTTTTGCTGTTCGGATAGATTAGTATTAAATACCAAAATGTTGAGTTTAGGGTTAAGGAACTATTGGCAAACTTAACAAAAATGCAGTGGAAGAGGTTGTACCTTTGGGGGAAACAAATAGATTGAATGGAGATTGATCTTGTTATTGTATATGACATTCTCAGGTGATATATTGGCGACACTGAAAACAAACGGGTTTACTTATTCCTGGGGAGATGTTACCGTGAAACTTGCTAAATCATATGGTTTTTGCTGGGGGGTTGAACGTGCTGTTCAGATTGCATATGAAGCAAGAAGACAGTTTCCAGAGGAGAAGCTTTGGATTACCAACGAAATTATTCATAACCCAACGGTTAATAAGGTCTGTAGCAATCTATTCTTGTCTCTCTTGTTGTAACGCAAGTTAGCTTTTACAATCTCTTTAGTATTTTGTTACAACTTTGTTAGCTGAGATGTTATTGCTTTAAGGCCGATTACTGTGGTTGAATTGCATTGAACATTACTGACTTCCCTATCTTTGGGACTTGCTACCCTTCTTTTAGTTTTAAATTTCTCATTTCTGTGACAGAGGTTACAAGACATGGATGTTCAAATTATTCCAGTTGAGGATTCAAAGAAGCAGTTTAATGTAGTAAATAAAGATGATGTAGTTATCCTTCCTGCGTTTGGAGCTGGAGTAGATGAGATGTATGTTCTAAATGATAAAAAAGTCCAAATCGTCGACACTACTTGCCCTTGGGTGACAAAGGTATATTCGTTATTGTGTATTATTTTCCATAAAATATCGAATTCGTTGCATCTCTAGGATAAGTTGTTAAGTTTTAGATATTTCCTTGTTGACATTTGTGTCTCTGAAGGTCTGGAACACAGTTGAGAAACACAAGAAGGGAGAATATACATCGATAATTCATGGTAAATATAATCATGAAGAGACCATCGCCACTGCATCTTTTGCTGGAAAGTACATCATTGCAAAGAACATGAAAGAGGTTCCTTTTTCTACTATCAAAATGTTCCTAGCTATGAAGTTCATAGATTATCTGCTAATAAGTACCTTATTACTGAGCGCAGGCGACTTACGTTTGTGATTACATACTCGGTGGTCAACTCGACGGATCCAGCTCAACAAAAGAGGAATTTATGGAGGTTAGAGATTCTTCTTGCATATTTTCTGTCTTTGAATTGATGTTCTTGAATACTGATCTAGTTGTTCTAATCCTCGTGGCGTATTAGAAATTCAAATATGCTGTTTCAGAGGGATTTGACCCTGACAGGGACCTTAACAAAGTTGGTATTGCAAATCAAACAACAATGCTCAAGGGAGAAACAGAGGAGATAGGTTAGTTACTCTACCACTTACATTACAATCATCTTTTGAAACAAAATACATAGTCGAATCTCATGTCGAAAAAACCCACAGGAAAATTAATTGAGAGAACCATGATGCGTAAGTATGGAGTGGAAAACGTAAACGAACATTTCATCAGCTTCAACACAATATGTGATGCTACTCAAGTAAATTTCTCATCCTCCGTTCTTCCCAATCTCTTAAGCACCCAAGCTTCTGCTTAACACTTAACGTTCTTTTTTCAGGAGCGACAAGATGCAATCTACGAGCTAGTGGAGGAGAAACTAGACCTGATGCTTGTGGTTGGTGGCTGGAATTCAAGTAATACATCTCACCTTCAGGAAATCTCAGAAGCTCGTGGAATCCCATCTTATTGGGTTGATAGCGAGCAACGGATAGGTCCCGGCAACAAAATAGCCTCTAAACTCCACGTAAGTGCACAACAAATGCATTTCGAAACCATCTTATCCCTAAATATAGTTTACTGATCGTTTCTTGGACTTTGATAGTACGGAGAGCTGGTCGAGAAGGAAAACTTTCTACCGAAAGGTCCGATAACCATTGGTGTGACGTCCGGTGCATCCACCCCAGATAAGGTAAATACTTTAGCCATGTTCTTTTTACCAGAGACCAGTGAAGACGAGGAAAATTTATGTTCCTTTTGCTGTGTTGGTTCAACGACTTAGCTTCTCACGTTGAATTTTTTACCTATAGCTCGGTCGGTAATAAGTTTTGGCGACAAAATTTAGCGGCAACAAATTAAAATACTAAAATTTTTGGTGATTTGAATTTTTAAGTAGATTGTCGCCAAAACTCGTCGTTAAAACATGTCTGAAACATGACGTTGTTGCTCGTTGTTGTCGTCCATTGCTGTCGCTTGTTGTTAGTGTTAGCGATGGGTAAACGAAACAGAACTTTTGTTTAAGCTTTGTTGTGGAGAAAGCTTGTGTTACAATGTTTTTTGAACGCAGGTGGTGGAAGATGTTCTGGTGAAGGTGTTCGACATTAAACGTGAAGAATTGCTGCAACTGGCCTGATTGCTTTGTTTAAGTCTTGTGCACATGTGATCGTAATTAAATGTGTTGTTGTTGTTATTTATGAGTATTAAAATAAATGTAGTTTCATAATTCGTCGTTTTATATTCCAGTATAATACTCACTATATGCATTTTTTATATAAGAAATTACCTCCTGTGGTATATGAACTTTGAAGTAATTCTTATTCTACCATCTCAAACTTTTCCATTCTTTATATAATCTAATTTTTGTTGTGATGATGAAAATATCTTTATCCCATTTTAAATAAAAAAAATTGAATTAAACAAAATCTTATTGAACAAAACTAAAACATAAACACTTTCTAAAGGTATGTTGTCTCGGTCGTCTTGATTTTTTCTTATCTCCGTCTTTTTAAGTCTCTATCTTCTTCGTATGAAAGTATTGTTTTTTTTCTTCGTATAAAGGTTTCTAGTTTGTTAGAAATTTTAAGAGTCGGGTATGATAGGTTTTTCGTCCTCGTCGGTTGTGGGTGTAACAATTTTGGGTAGATATATGGGTTTAGGGTTCAGTTTAGGGTGTACAAAAATTTGAAGTTCTGGAGTTCGAAAAAACGTAGACCATTTTGAGAACATCGTAGAGGAAATAATGTAGACAATGTTGGCATTTTGAGATCGATGTAGCCCATTTATTTTGAAATTGAAAAATAAAATGATGAATTTTGTTCAGTTAATTCACATATTGTTACATTGTTTTTAGTAGAAAAATGAATAGGTTTTAGTTTTTTTTTCATTTTAACTAAACAAAATAAGTCGGAGCAAAGTGGAAAAATAGTTTTCACTATTTTAGTTAATTCGAAAAACGTTTCGTTGTGTCACAGTTTTTCAGCGTTATGAATCTCATGCTTAAAATACATAAATTTTCTGATTAGAAAAACTTAATCAAAAGTCTGACACATCCAAAACCGGTCTTGACATTGGAAACCCCTAAGCCAGAATTTTTTTTTTTTGATTTTTATTATTAGTTTAAAACCTAAATAAATGAAATAAAATTATAAACAAAAACTAAAAATCTATATACTATTTTTGAAATATAATATATATTTTAAAAATTATAATTAACGAAACAAATATAAGAGTAGTAAAATTTTTTATTGTTATATAAACAATAGTTAGATAATTGATTAAAAAAATTCAAAAAAGTATTTAGGAAAAAAATAAACTAAGAAATTATTTATATATTATAACATATTTATTATAATAAATTTTAAATAAAAAACTTAACAAAATACAATTTATCGAGAAAAACAATGGGAAAAAACGCCAAAAAAAAAAAACAAGAAGACTCGATAAAATGGAAAAGTGTTATTTGGGACAAAAAAAAAACATAGGGATCGAACCAATATTATTATCCCAACTCAAACATACAATAACCAGTGGTTATTTGTCTATGGCTCTACAAAGGAAAGATCAAGATATTTTGAATACTATGTCACTTGTTGAATCTACAAAGCGAGAATTGCAGAAATTTAGAGATAATGGATGAGATTCTCTTATGGTTAAAGTATATTCCTTTTGTGAGAAACATAATGCTGAAATTCTCGTGATGGAAGATGACTATGTTGATTTGAAGCGACCAAGGAAAAAAACCAACATAAACAACTTGCATCATTATAAGGTTAATTGTTTCTATACTGTTCTGGATATGCAACTTCAAGAGTTTAATGACCGTTTTACTGAGGTAAACACCGAGTTACTTATTTGTATGGCTTCACTAAGTCCTAATGATTCATTTGCTGGATTTGACGTGGAAAAATTGGTGAAGTTGGCTCAATTTTATC
>ASZG01036126.1:0-14640 GCA_000411095.1 Aethionema arabicum
TATCAATGGCTCTTTCATTTCGAGTTTGTTCGTCTCCGTTAATCTGCAGAGCCACTCTTGCAAGCAGCGAGAATGGTCGTAGTCATCACGCTCATGATGCTGCATTCATTCGACGCGCTGCTGATTTGGCAGAGATGTCCGCTGGAATTACATCACCTCATCCTAATTTCGGTTGTGTAATCGCCACTTCTACCGGTAAAGTCGCCGGAGAGGGATACCTTTACGCTCAGGGAACTAAACCGGCAGAAGTTCTAGCTGTTGAGTCCGCCGGTGAGGCTTGTAGAGGCTCCACGGCTTATTTGAACTTGGAGCCTGGTGATTGTCATGGAGACCATGCTGGTGTCTCTGCTCTTGTTGAGGTTTGCTCCTTGCTCCCAAAATTTTCCTTTTCTCCTGAGATTTCCTAATGTATTGAGTCGATGAATTGCATATCTTTTAGTTTACAGTTTTCTGATAATTGAGATTGTATAGATTAGGCAGGAATCGGACGAGTTGTTATTGGAATAAGACATCCTTTACAACATCTTAGAGGCTCTGCGATTCGTGACTTAAGAAGTCAAGGGATTGAAGTGAATGTTCTTGGAGAGGACTTTCAGAGTAAAGTTCTCGAGGTACTAAAGTTCAAATGAATTGTTTGTACCCTTCTTTTTGGCTTACTTGCATCTTCATCTTCTTGATTATCATAATTTACATATATATATATATATATATATATCTGTTTTCTCCCAGGATGCTCGGAAATCGTGTCTCCTTGTGAATGCTCCTCTGATTCATAGAGCTTGTTCTCGGGTTCCATTCTCCGTTCTTAAGTATGCCATGACTCTTGATGGTAACTTTGTCATCCTCCATTTTTATATATTAGTAGAATTTGTTGGGATACAGAATAGGAACCTTGATGCTTTTGTAGGAGTAAAGGGTGGGTGGATTGATAAAGCTCGCAACTAACAGTTTTATTTTTTACTGACAGGTAAGATTGCAACAAGTACTGGGCATGCGTCATGGATAAGTAGTAAAGTCTCCAGAACTCGTGTATTTGAGTTGCGAGGAAGAAGTGATGCTGTGATAGTTGGAGGAAACACCGTACGCCAGGATGGTAAACAGTATACCTCAAAAACTTGCATCTTTCTTGATGTCTAGAATTGACATATAACAGATAGATTAAGTGATGCAATCTATTACTACAGATCCTCGATTGACTGCAAGACATGGACAAGGCCACACACCTACCCGAATTGTAATGACTCAGAGTCTTGATCTTCCCGAGAAAGCTAATCTCTGGGATGTGTCTGAAGTCTCTACCATAGTTGTTACACAAAGAGGTGCAAGAAAGAGTTTTCAGAAATTTCTTGCATCTAAAGGTGTTGAAGTTGTGGAGTTTGATATGTTGAATCCAAGAGAAGTTATGGAATATTTCTATAACCGTGGATATCTCTCTGTTCTATGGGAGTGTGGGGGAACATTAGCTGCCTCTGCTATATCATCTGGTGTCGTCCACAAGGCACCTAATTAATTCTTGTGTTATTTTGGAAGAGACCAATATGAATATCTTCCAATAGAAAAGTATACAATCTAGGTTTCTTTAGCTGATATAGAGCAACTATGTAGTAATTTACTTAGATTTGTCTTTCTAAATCTCATTTTATTGTGAAATTATGGAGGTTAGGGACCGTTTCTTTCACTTAACTTAGTTAAATTTTTAGGTTGCTGCCTTTGTTGCACCGAAAATTATCGGTGGGAGAACTGCACCGTCCCGAGTTGGTGAGCTTGGAATGGTAGAGATGACACAAGCATTGAATCTTATTGATGTTTGCTACGAACAGGTGATAATATCGATTTTGTGACTTTAACATTCACCAAGACAAGACATGTTTCTGATGTTTAACTTTAATCTAATATTTGGAAATTGCAGGTTGGTCCAGACATGCTTATAAGTGGATTTCTTCGGCCTATACCAGATCTTTTACCTGTTATACCTTCAGAGGAAGAAACTTTCAAAATTGATCCAAGTGTTAACCCATTTGAATCCAATATTATATTCTTCTACAAAACATGGGACTTATATGGAAGTTTCTCCAATTTTTCTCCACATCCAATTCAAATGCTCTCTGCCCAATCTAATGACTACATTACATGGTTAAGTGTGGAACATTACTATCAGGTACTACAAATAATTCATTTGCTATGGTATCTTCTTCTTTTAAACTTCATGATCTCTTAATCTAGTACCTTAAACCTTTAGGCAAACAAGTTCATTGGTGTCGAAAACCCCGTGGCACATGACTGCATTGAGAAAATAAGAACTGCTAAAAGTCCAGAAGAAGCAGCTCTTGTAGGCAGATCAATGCAGAGACAACAACCTGAACTGGTACACTCTTAAGTTTTTATGATGCACTTGTTCGTTTGATTTTCGCTGGTGTTAGGTGACAATGATGAACGAGAACAACGAGCAACACATAATGTTGTTCGTTTACTTGTCGCTAGCGACGAACGACGTATATTTGTTTGTTTACTTGTTGCTGCCTCGGAAACATGTTTTGGCTATGAGTTTCAGAGACGAGAAATTTATATTTGAAACACTGAAATATCAAGCGTTTAACTTTTAATCACCAAGAATTTTATTTGTTGCTGAGACGTTGAACGGTTCGTCGTCATTGGTTCAGCGACAAGTCTGGATATTTCAACGATTTGAATTTAAATCGTTCACTGCAGAAACTCGTTGCCGCAACACGTTGTTGAACGAGCTAGAGCTACAGGGTAATGAACAACATTTCGTCATTGTCGCTATTTGCTGGTCACCGGCAACAACTAAATAAACAACATTACTCGTCGTTGTTGTCCGTTGCTATCGCCCATCGCTGAACTCAGCGACGCGTAAACGAACCGGGCTGATCTCTCTCGTGTTTTATTATGTGGTTTAAGATTTTTTTTGGCTTTAAATGGTGGTTTAGGTTAGGCATGATTGGGACGAAGTGAAGACAGAAGTAATGTACATGGCTCTTAAATGCAAATTCTCGACATATCCTCACTTGAAATCGATGTTGTTATCAACCGTTGGATCAGTTCTCGTGGAGGCTTCGCCGCACGATCTGTTTTGGGGAGGTGGTCGTGACGGAGAAGGACTAAACTATCTTGGTCGGCTACTTATGCAGCTTCGTTCTGAGTATTTGACCCAATCCTCTCTTGTTTCAGATGAAAATACATCTTTGGGTGGATCTTGATGGTAATCTTTCATATTTTATATTATTTCAAAAATTTATTAATCGGAATTTTTCGAATTTCTTCAATTTTGACATTTTTTATATAGTTGTTTGGCGTGTAATTTGTTAACATATGTAACATTACTGTATGTTAGTTACATTTTGATAGTTACCAGGACATTGGTCCAAATTGTTAAAAGAAAAACTTCGAGGCAAAATTTGTAAAATGGGGATATATTTGGGGACGATTTTGATATGTGGCACTTATTGTTTATGTTTTTTATGTGTCATATTCAATAACCAAAAATTTTTGTTTGTTTTGTTATTTTGGTTCGGTTATATAACTTAAAATTAATAATGTTGGAATTTGTTAGTGTTTTAAATTTCTTGTCACTGGTTATTAAAATTTAGTGTCAAAATAACAATTTAATTACCTAAAAGAGCATAATTGAGAAAAAAAATACGTAATTTTGTCATTTTTATTATTTGCTAATCGTTATAATAAATAACATCATATAATACTAACAAATTTATTATGTTGGGGCAAAGTTGATCTAGTGATTTTCGTTAAAAAAACCATCTACTAGTTTTCACTTGTATTTTTTTTTCTTTTTTTCGAAGGCCAGAATTCGAGTAACAGCATTTAAGTAAAAAAAAAACCCCATTACTTGAATTTGAAATATTGAAACTTTTGTTATAAATAAACTTCTTACATGGTTTCAAAGACTATACAATTTATGTTATGTATGCATATTTATTATTAATTAATTTATTTTCACTTAATTAACTTCATTAATTACTCAACCACTTGTTCATCCCTTACAATACGATTAATGTTTGTTGGTAATTCAAATGCCACAATAGCCAAAAAAGACAGGAAATTCCTTACTCAGCTTTGCAATAATGTCGGCAACTCTATTCACCTCTCTCATTGCATGCTTGATCTTTGCAATAATGTAGTTTTTGCTATTTGAAATTTTTGTAACCATACATTCAAAGGTGTGAGATTGATAAGACTACATTTTCCAACAGCTTTTGTTCTTTGTCTCTCCAATTTCTTTTTAGTCTTTTCTTAGCAAAAAAAAAGACTCACAAGACCGGTCTTGAAAATACGGGGGCATGAAGCAAAATCTGAAATTAAACTCAATATTTCAATAATACAAAATAATTTTTTTTTTATAAAAGGAAAATATACGATCGGGGGCCGAAGCCAATGCCTCACACCACTTCCCTCAGGGTCGGCTCTGCCCCTTTGCAGGACGACAATATTTATATAATTATATTTAAGTAAACAGTAAGCTTTCTTAACTATATATGTAGTGCCGGTCCTGAGATTTTGGAGGTCAAAAATAAAAATAAAAAATGAGGCCCTATCAAATAGAAAATTGCCGCTTCCAACGTCGTCTACGGCTTTGCTTCTCGATCAAAAAAGTTGATAATAATTGATTGCCGATCGAATATCGATCATGGAAAAAAACACACGAACCAAAAACTTAACTCAAGAAAGACATTTTTATTAACAAAAGAAAAAAAGTTTAATCTTAGGAGTAAGCTAAAACCCAAACAATTGTTTGTGTTGTTTGGGCTCAGACCCGACCCTGTATATATGTGATAAGTTTGGAGTAAAACTGGTAAGAAGAAAAGGTCTAGGTACTGGTGCTGATTCCGGCATTGCTTCTATTATAGCGAAACAAACAGGTCGCAAGCCACCATGGTCGGCTTCAGGCGCAAAGTCTGGTTAGCCTCTACAGTTGATCTATTATTTACTATTGCTTTGAACTTATTAATGATGTCTTTGAACTCTTATATTTTCCTTATTTCTTGGTAAAAAAAGTATATTAATAGTGAAATCAGATCCAATTAAGCAGAAGATGATCAAGTACTCATAAGATCTTATGTACTTAAGGCTTGTTTGTTTGTGCGTCTTAGAGATTTCGTTTCGAGAATGACTAAGGGGAAAATTAAGTTCGTTTTAAGCTCTAAACTTCCTCAATTTAAACATAAGGATTTGGGATATTTAATGAGGTTAACAACTTATTAAGTAAACAAAGCATAAAAAAATTATTGGGTTGAACACATAATTTAAATGAGATGGAGTGTAGAGAATAAAATGCCAACTCTTCTAGAAGGAAATCAAATGAAAATGAAAAATACATGTGCTACAAAATATAAAGTAGTTAAATAAAAAGTAGTGTGTTAAAAAGGAGAAGATAGAAAAACGAATAATACATGAGTGAAGAAGAGGAGAGCGATCGCTGAACAAAAGCAACCAAGGAGGTCATCTTCTCCGGCGATTAATCCGACAGAAATCCGGCGAAGGTGAGTTTCTCTTGTTAAATCAGTTTGGGATTCTGCATAATTGTGATGGATTTGTGGTGGTTTCTTTGGTCTCATGCTCGTATATATGCAAAATGTTAAGAATCCAGTGAAGTAGATCTGTTCTTTAAATTAAACCTGAGCAAGGATCTAAACATGGGTGGGAAATAAGAAACTATGGCTTTCTGATAAGAACCAAGATAAAAATCTATGGAAACTCTCTCTTCTCTATTCAAATCAACAAAAAGAACTACAATTAGAGTTTATTATTACTACCCTCTAGAGCCGGCCCTGAAACTACGAATGTTTGAAACGAAATCTGAAATTGGGGCTGATAATAAATTTTTATCTAGGTAAATATATAATTGGGAGGCAATATAATTTGGAAGCCGAGGCAAATGTTTCGCCCCGCTTGGCCCATAACCGGCCCTGTTATCCTCCCAAACCCCCAATTCTATCTTTATAAAAGACTCAGAAAAGCATCCTCAACGATTTTTCTAATAAAAGAAAAAAAATTGTTCAGCAAACGTTTAAACACACCAAAAAAGTAAGCTTTTTTGGTGTGTCTAAAATTTTTGTGTGAACCAAAAAAGAAAAGTTTGTTATTATCCTCCCAAATCCCAAACTGAGATTCACCTATTTTCTAATCTCTCTAATGATCTATTTATTAATACATAGATCAAAATCAAGATAATTACTAAACTACTAATTAACTAATAAACTAATTAACCACTATTAATTACTCCACTCTAAAGTAGTCTTCCTAAGCGTATCCTAGCACATTTGCTTCTTTTTTTTATAGAAACTCGGAGAATGGTTGCAAAATGATTTTAATTGATAAGAGCGTGTTTAATGTCGGTAGTCATGGATCTAATAAAACTATCTAATTAATAAAATATTATTAAATATATGAATTGGGTGTTTTTTCATAAAAAAAATGTAAAACAAGATTTGTTTTGAAGAAATAAAATCCTCTTTCTTCCTCAACTTCTCTCCTTATTTTTTTTTAATTTTTCTTTAAGAAATATGATCTTTTTAACTATTCCCTAATGAACTTGCCCTAAGACATCCACATTGCAGACCTTTGAAGGTCTAAAAACCACTTTTAAGTTCTAGAATATTGAAAAAAATATTAAAATTGGATCTTTTAGGGAGATGTCTAACATATTTTTAGACAGAAAAAATATTCAAAGTTAAGAGACTTAGAAGTGTTCTCTAATGAGAATGCCCGTGATCCTTGAAAATCCAAAAAAGGGGGTTTTAAGATTCTTTGGAATCTAAATTTGTGAAATAAAACACTATATAGTATACTTTTGTTGAAGCGTCTACATCAATTTAGACAAAAAAACATGTTTGAATCCTTTGACGGGATCTCCAACGGAAATAACCTAATGTTGTTAAATGAGTACGTAAACAGTAAGACACACACTAGTGTCTTAAGGAATATCTTAAAGGGCAAGTTTGAATCCTTTTTATTGAAATTGAGGTAGTCATTAGGATATCTCCAATACCCTCCCTCAAATGGGAACATGCAAGTCTTGGATGTCCAACTTGCACTTAAATGTCTCGAAAGCTTATTGTCCTAAGGCATTGGTCAAAATATCAACGAGCAGAGAATGACTATCAACATGAGAAGTAACAATACCCCAAGAGAGTATGAGATCACGTACGAAACGACAATCCAACTCGATATGCCTTGTTCGATCATGAAATACATGATTCAAGCTGATATGGGGAGCAGACTTGTTATCACAATACATCATCACTGGTTGAGCATGTGTAGCGCCAAGAGTAGCCAGAATACGTTTGATCCAAACGAGCTCCTTAGCCAAGTGTGCCATAGCTCTGTATTCGACCTCTGCTGAGGACATGCAAACAGTGTCTTGCTTTTTGGTTTTCCACGAGATCGGGGAGTCGCCAAGCTAAACCAAATAGCCAGTCACTGATAGTCTTGTTAGTGGGCAACTAGCCCAATCAGAGTCGCACCAACCTGAGATCTGAAAATTGTCATCTGAATTAAGAAGAATACCTTGACCTAGACTATGTTTCAAGTAACGTACAACCCGTAATACAACAGTCAACGAGGTTCTTGCATAAGTTGTGTGAGCACATGTACACAATAGGCCATGTCAGGACGCGTGACTCCAAGATAGATCAGCCGCCCAACCAGTCTTCTATATTTCTCCGAATCTATCGGAAACTTAGAGGTAGACAAAGCTAACTCGTGATTTTGTTCCAATGGAAACATCGTGGATTTAGCCCCAAGAAGACCCATTTGAGATATAATATCAAGGGTATATTTACGTTGACACAAATACATACCACTGGAATTTCTTGAAACTTTAATACCCAAAAAATATTTAAGTGGTCCTAAATCCTTCACTTTAGAACATGAAGACAAATAGTCCTTGAAAGATTGTATGATTGCGGATGTACTTCCACTTATTAGTAGATCATCAACATAAACCAAGACTTGCAAACACACATCATTTATGTGATACGTAAATAGAGAAAAATCAGAGATATCTTGCTCAAAACGATAGTCTTTCAATACCTTGCTCAATTTTTCGAACTAGCACGTAGGTGCTTTTTTCAAGCCATAAAGAGACTTACGAAGTCGACACACCTTTGTAGGATTAGACGAGTGAAATCCGGGTTGGCATTTTCATATAAATTTCTTCTATCAAATGTCCATGTAGGAAAGCATTATGTACATCCATCTGGTGTACCTCCCATCCTTTTCCAGCTACAAAACGAAGAAACATACGAACCGTTTCCATTTTGACGACTGGTGCAAATGTTTCAACATAGTCGGCACCTTCTGTTTGTTCATTCCCAAGCACAACAAGTCTAGCTTTGTACCTTTCTACCGTTCCATCCGATTTATATTTAATCTTGTAGACCCACTGACAACCGAGTGCATGTTTTCCGCCAGACAAATCTGTAACAATCTAAGTTCGATTTGCTTCACAAGACTGAATTTCACTATTTATGGTGTTTCTCCATTTTAGGTCTTTAACCGCTTGTTTAAACGATTTGGGCTCTGCAGCTTGAGTAAATTTTGGTTGGTTACAAAATTATTTATAGTTTATTGGGTTTAAAGTTCTATATATTTGAGGTTAAGTTTGGAAACACGTTATAAAGGAATGATCATGTTTATTTGATGTATACTATTCAGTTTTTGTGCTCGCTCGCTGATTTCACATAATGTGCTTTAATACGTGTTTCTTATCAGCCCACACGACTCATTCGGTTAATTTGGTTATTTTGTATATCGATTTATTTTTATTTTTGGTTTATAACCTAACCGAACCGAACCGAACCAAAAACCAAATTTATTTTAGTAATCAAACTGGATGGTTAATTTAAAATTTGGTTCGGTTTTATAAAACTCGGTTTATGGCCCATACCTGTTTCTTCCTTATCATTCCTTTAGTATTGGAGAGCTATTACTATAAACCAAGCCAAGCAACTGAGTATATCTCTCTATAGTTATTTCTTTTTTTATCTAAGTTTTCTTTGGGCTTAAAGTCTTTGTGAGGGGAAGGATTTCTGAAGAAGATGACCTAAACTTTCTATATATTTGAGGTTAATTTTGGAAATGATTGATCATGTTTATTAGGCGTATACCATTCAGTTCTGTATGCCATTTTGTTTTTTATGCTAGTTAATTTCACGTAATGTACCTAATTAAGTTATCTCTTACTCGTCTTTTTCAGATGGAACACAAGCACATAGAGGGAATCCATGTTCACGAGCATGAACATCACCAAGTAATACCGATTCATGAAGACATGGAGCGCATTAAAGTCAAGACATGTGGAGAGGTACGTGTGGGTTCTCTAACTCTAAAACGAGTTTAAGGGATGTTCGAGAACATGCAACATCTATGAGAAAATTCGGCATAGATGTTATGCTCTATGGAGTATTCACCATTGTAAAAATTTTGGGAGGCATGGGAGCCACTAGTCTAGCTATTCTAACAGATGCAGCTCACTCTCATCAGATGTGGTTGTTTTCACAATTTATCTGTTCTCGTTGTGGGTTTCATGATGGGAAGCAAACCCACATCACTCGTACGATTTCTTCAGAATGGAGATTTTTGGTGCTCTTCTCTCAATTCAACTAATTTGGTTTCTTGTAGGAATCTTAATTTACGAAACTTACAAGATTTAACAACGACATGGACCAAGTTGAGAGATTTCTTATATTTTTAGTCTATCTTCTTGGACTATTGATCAACATTGTCATGGCACTTATGATGGATGGGTCATGATCACGGTCATGCTCACGGTCACTATCAACACCATGGACATGGTAAAAACGATGGTCATCATTATGGTCATGGTAATGACCATAGTCATGGTGAACATGGCCACCATCACGGTCATGGTCATAGTCATGATTTATCTGAAAGCTTACTTGAGGAAAATGATATGAAACATAAACAACAAAGGAACTTGAATATTCAAGGAGCTTATCTTCATGTTTTAGGAGATTTCATTCAGAGCATTGATGTGATGATTGGAGATAGAATAATATGGTACAAGCCTCCGTGGAAGATAACCAATGGGGTATGTACATTGGTGTTTCAATGATTGTGGTAGGTACGACGATAAACAGACTAAAGAATATACTAGATGTTCTAACAGAATAACACCACGAAAGATAGACACAGTCAACTGGAAAAAGGAGTGTTTGAGATGGAAAAAGGTGGTGGGTGTCCACAAGCTTCACATTTGGGCAATTACTCTAGGCAAAATTATGATGGCTTGCCATATTCGGATCACACCTGAAGCTGGTGCTGGCATGGTTTTAGACAAATGTTTTGATCATCTCAAAAGGAAATACAACATCTCCCATGCCACTATTCAAATTGAAAAGTAGTCAAAATTGACATGGAGGAACCTCTAAGATGGTTGAACATGAATCTTCTCTTTATTTTAGATTATACTATGTGTTTGTTTATATGAAAGCACTAATCTTTATTAGTTTTTTCTTAATATATTCTACAACTAGTATCCATATAAACTTACAAAAACATTGGATAATAATGGTAGAATATATAACAAAAAAACTAATAAAATTTAGTCTTGTTATATGAACAAACACCTAATATAATCTAAAATAAAAAGAAGATTCATGTTCAACTATCTTAGAAACTCCTCAAGGTCAACTTTGACTACTTTTCAATCTGAATAGTCACATGAGAGATGTTGTATTCCTTTTTGAGAAAATCAATACCTTTGTCTAAAATCATGTATGCATCTGCCTTAGATGTGATCTTAACATGACAAACCAACATAATTTTTCCAAAAGTAATTGCCCAAATGTGAATCTCGTGGACACCCACTATCGCTTCCATCTGAGACACACTTTTTTCTAGTTGACCGTGTCTATTTTCCGTGGTGTTGACCCTGTTGGAACATTTAGAACGTTCCTTAGTGTGATTATTGTCAGACCCACCATAATCACTGAAAACACCAATGTACATACCACATTAATTTTCTTTCACTCAGGCGTGTACCATATTATTCCATCTCCAATCATCACACCAATGCTTTGAATGAAATCTCCCAAAACATGAAGATAAGCTCCTTGAATATTCAGGTTCCCCTGTTTTTATGCTTCATCTCATTTTCCTAAAGTAAATTTTTGGATAAATCATGACTATGACAATGACCGTGATGGTAACCATGTTCATCATGACTATGGTCATTACCATGACCATGTTTGTGACCATGGTAAATTGTTTTGTTCCGAAGTAAAGATATCCACAGAGTGGTTCACCCTATTCATATATTCACGACCAAGAAGTACTAGACCATGATCATGACCCATCATAAGAGTGTCGTTGCAATGTTGACAAATAGTCCAAAAGCAGAGACTAAAAACATAAAAAATCCCACAACATGGCCATCACCGTTGTCAAATCTTGTAATTACTTTATAAATTAAGATTCCAGCAATAAGCCAAATTAGTTGAATAGAGAGAAGGACATCAAGAATCTTCATTTTCAAGAAACTGTAAGGCTGGTGCGAGTTTGCTTCCCATTTAAGGCCAACAACGAGAACATAGAAATTGCAAAAGCAGCCACGTCTTATGAAAAATGAGTTGCTTCTTTTAGAATGGCTAGACTATGAGCTCTCATGTCTCCCATAATTTCGACAATGATGAAGAACCACATAGGAGAACAACTATGAAGAGTTTTCTCATAGATGTTGCACGTTCTTGAGGATCCTATGAACTCATTTTAGAGTCCAAGAATCCACAACGCACCTCTCCACATGTCTTGATTTTGATGTACTCCACGTCCTCACGAATAGTTATTTGGTGTGATCCTAGCTAGGAGTTTTCATGGAACTAACTCCATGAGAACGCGGTCTAGGAAATACATAAGAGAATTAAAGGAGTGGTTGACTCATAGAAGGGAAATAAATAGCTATTGGGCGTGGTTGGTTCTATCAGTTAGGGTTTGTTCATCCGACTTGAGCCATGAAGAAGAAATCGAGGTCTTACCTCGTTAAAAATCTAGCTGGTAAAACTCCCTTGGGTCTTAACCTCAAATATGTAGAAACTTTAGGCCGTCTTCTATAGAAACCATTCCTCTCACAAAAAATTTAAGCACAAGAAAACTTAGATATAAGAAGGAAATAATTACAGTGAGATATACTAAGTTGTGTGGTTTATATAAGAAATGTGAAAGACGAAAAAAGTTTATATAGTTGCGTATGTAAGAGCATAAATATAGTAACAACTTTCCAATATTTAAGGAACAATAAGAAAGAAGTAGGTCTAGCAATAAACCGATTTTTATAATATCGAACTAAATTTAAAAATAACCATTCGGTTTGATTATTACAATAAATTTGGTTTTTGGTTTGGTTCGGTTATAAACTGTAAACCAAAAATAAGGTAATTAAAAAGAAAATTAGGGTTACACTTATCATTTGTGAAATTCTTCTTCTCCTTTGTGTGTGCTGCTAGAAAACTTAAACTTCTCCTTTGGTGGTAAAAGAAATCCGAACGAGAGGAACTTCCTCTTCTTATCCATCGTGTTCCATAAATTGAACCTAACCATTAACCAAAATTTTGAAAGAAAAACTTTTTCTTACGACAGCCGAGTCGATTAGGAGAAACCCATTGCTTCTCTTTTTTACTTTCTTTTATCTTTTTTCTCGCTTTTGTTATAAATTTGTTGTTTGAATAAAGAATTGATTAGAAGCTAGACTGCTTGATCGGATAATTCTAAATTTTAGAGAGAGAAACTAAAGAGAGATAGTGTGTTATATATATTGATTTTGAATTGTTTTTTACATGTTTTCCACAACGATATATTCAAAAGTTTTGGCTGTTGTAATATGAATAGTGGTCGTTATTTGAATAGTAGTTGTAATATGAATAGTAACTGTAATATTAATAGTATTTTTCCAACACTTCCCCCTTGAAGACGAACGCCATTGAAACTTTACGATGTCTATCTTTGTTGCCTCGTTGAAAATCTTCTCCAGATAACTCAATGGGAAAACCCGTAGATAGGCAAATAGAGTACAACAACATTGGCTTTCCCTCGATTAAACAAATGGCCGTTTACAAGTCTCGTTTATGGCCTATTACAATGTTATTACATGTTTTATGAATATCGAGGTGGGCAATGACTTGATGAAAAGAGTTGTAGCGTTGTCACATGGCCGAACATAGTTCACTTCAATTACTTTGTCTTTCTCGAACTCTTGAGTATATGAAAAGAAGTTAGGTGATATATCCTTCTTTGGTTTGGGCGACACATGCGACATTATCTTTATAGATAATAGTTGACATTGTATTATCTTGGATTCTATTACTTGATTTGATGTATTGACATATTGATCTCAGCCATACACATTCTCTACTTGCTTTATGGAGTGCAATGAATTAAACATGATTTGAAGAAGTAGCTACAAGTGTTTGCTTTTGGGAACACCAAAATATTGTGGTACCTCTAACTATGACCACATACCCCGTTTGCGATCGGGCTTTATGTGGATCATACAATTATCTTGTATCTGCAAAACCAACCATTTGACCTTTTTAGTCATGAGGATAAAATAATCTTAATTAAATCATCCCTTGAAGATAACACAAGATATGTTTAATCTCATTCCAATGTCTTTAGCTGGTGACAAGCTGAATCTTGCCAATAAGTTAACGACAAAGGATATGTAAGGTTTAGTGGAGTTTGCTAGGTACATTACAGCTCCAATTACACTCAAATATTGGATTATTCATATATCATCCTTCTTTTATTAAATGTTCGCAGAGACGATTATACCACATGCGTCTAGATTATTTTAACCCATACAAATATATTTGCAGTTTTATTGCACATAATTGTTTGGGTTTGGAACTTAATGCATAAGACATCTTGAAACCATAATATATTTTCATGATATGTCTGTATCTAATGATCCATATAAATATGTTGTAACAACATCAATGAGACACATTTTAAGTTTTTTGTTAGCAACTAGACTCATTAGGAATCTAAATGTTATCGCATCTATAACAGGTTAATATGTTTCCTCATAATTGATACCATGTCTTTGTGAAAACCCTTGAGCTACGAGACGATCTTTGTATCGTGTTACTTTATTGGTCTCGTTTCTTTTTCGAACGAAAATCCATTTGTAACCATCTGGTTTCACATCTTTTGGTGTGATTTCAATGGGTCCGAATACATTACGTTTATTGAGCGAATCAAGTTCAACTTAAATTGTTTCTTTCCAATTTAACCAGTCATGTCTGCTCTTACATTCAGCTATTGATTTTGTTTTAGATCCTCACTTTCTTCATTTATTTTCATTATTTTCTTGAGTTATTTCTTCAGTAATACTCTCTTTCACTTCAAGAGTATTAGGTTTATCAGTTTCCTTTTGTCTTCTAGGATTTTTATCCTTAGCCCCAACGGGTCTACCACCCTTCTGGCCTTATTTAAACTCACGTGTATCATCAGAATTCTCCACGTTTTTTGTGGAATACCAACTCTTGATGAAGTGTTTGCAGTTGGTTTATATGATCTAGTTACAATTTTCGTATCTGGAAAAACATCAGGTAAGTGATTTACTATACTTTGTAACTGTGTTATTCG